>PVKE010016560.1:6714-31971 GCA_004027555.1 Craseonycteris thonglongyai | reverse complement strand
TTTCAGACTGGCCTGGTTGACGTATTCTACAAGTGACAGCCTATGCAAAGGAGTCTTGGGATTCGAAGTCAATTCTGGTTCATCCACCTGTATTCTCTTATTAAATGAACACAGACTTCTATCACACTGCTCTTTAAGGTTGCTGACAGTAGTCCATGTAGGCCAAAGTTGGGATCACAATAAGTCTCTTTAACTTTTAAAGCTAGTTTGTTAGATGAATCTTTTCTAGAAATGGCACACACAATTTTCATGTTTAAACTTAATACACTTATTTCTCCTTTTCCTTATTGAAAGTCAAAAATCATTCATCACTATAAATTATTTCTCTTAGCTGTATGATCTACATAAAAAAAAATTGTGTCTACCTGTGTTCATGGATTAAAAGAATCAACATAGTTAAAATGGCCATATTACCCAAAGTAACACACAGGTTTAATGCAATCCTCATCAAAACCCCAAAAACATTCTTTCATAAAATAGATTTTAAAAATTGTCAGATTTGTATGGAATCACAAAAGACCCCAAATTGCTAATGCAATCCCCTCAAAAAGGAATGAGGCTGGAGCCATCACATTCCCCAATTTCAGTCTATACTACAAAGCCTCAATAATCAAAATATCTTGGTGTTGGCAGAAGAACAGATACACACACCAATGGAACAGAATGAAAAACCCAGAGATAAACCCACATATATATGGACAGATCATTTTTGAGAAAAGAGCAAAAAACATACATGGTTTGTGTGTGGGGGGGGTGTAGCCTCTTCAGTAAATGGTGCTGGGAAAATTATAAAACCATAAGCAATACAATAAATCTGGACTGAGAACTGCCACCATATACCAAAATTAACTCAAAAAAGATTAAAGACCTCCACATAAGACCTGAAACAATAAACTGCATATAAGAAAACTTTAGTACTAAATTTATGGACCTAGGGTTCAAGAAGGACTTTATGAATTTGGCCTCAAGGCAAGGTAAGTAAAAGCAATAATAAATGAATGGGACTATATCAAACTGAAAAGCTTCTACAAAGCAAATTAAACCATCAATAAAGCAAAGAGACAACCAACCAAATAGGAGAAAATATTTGCAAACAATGCCTCTGGTAAGAGACTAATGTCCAAAATTCATAAAGAACTTGCACAACTCAACAACAAAAAATAAACAACCCATTAAAAAAATTGGAAGAGGACCTGAACAGATGCCTCTCCCAAGAAGACATAGAAATGGCCAATAAATATATGAAAAAGGCTCAACTTCACTAGCTATTAGGGAGATGCAATCAAAACCATAATGAGATACCAGCTCACACCTGTTAGATTGGCTCTCATCAATAAGACAAGTAATAACAAGTGTTGGAGAGGCTGTAGAGAAAAAGGAACCCTCAAATATTTCTGGTGAAGATGTAAACTGGTACAACCACTGTGGAAGACAGTCTGGAGGTTCCTCAAAAAATAATAATAGAATTATATATGACCCAGCAATCTCTCTTCTAGGTATCTACCATAAAATTTTGAGAACTTCAGTCCACAAAGATAGATGTAACCTGATATTCATTTCAGCATTGTTCACAGTGGCCAAGACATGGAATCAACCAAAGTGTCTCTTGATGGATGACTGGATAAGAAGTTGTGGTACATTTACACAATGGGATATTACTCAGCCATAGAAAAGGTGAAATACTGCCATTTGCGACAATATGAATGGACCCGGAGATCATCACACTAAGTAAAATAAGACAGACAGAAAAAGTCAAGAACCATATGACTTCATTCATATGTGAGATATAAAACTGAGGGCAACAAAAAAACAAAAATTAATGAACACAGTCAACAGTTTACTGGTTACCAGAAGGTAAGTGGGGAGGGGTGGAGGAAGAGGGAGGGGACATCAAATATATGATGATGGAAGGAGAACTGACTCTGTCATGAGCACACAATGCATAGATGATGCATTACAGAATTGTACACCTGAAACCTATGCAATTTTACTAACCAAAGCCACCCCAATAAATTTAATTTAAAAAATTGCATCTAAATAAATGTGTGTGAAATGATTCTAAATGATTGGGAATAGTTTTATTAAAATGTAAGTAATAGTCTACCCCTTAGAATGCTTTGCAAATGTCTTTTAGTTTCTTCTTGTATTTTAAATGGAAAATTTATGAATTCAAAATTTTTCCCAATAACTAAAGAAAAGAGAATATGTATTTTGTGCATCAATATATGCCAGAGTGGTAAAAATAGGGAGTGTTGGAAGCCAAATCAATGTAAGGAGAGGAGAGCCTTTCTGACAATTAGAACTCCCCTCAAATATAGACATTTATCGCACAGAAAATGTTATCTTATCAGGGACTTGCATATTGTGTAGAAGTTTGTCCTAAATGTCCTACTGAATTCTTTTTAAATCTGAGATTGTTATGATAAAGTTAACCCATATTATTTCTTTTAATGCTTAGTGATTTAAGAAGAGCTTATCCCACTCAGTAATTCTGTACTCTGCCGGAGCTGTAATCTTGATCAAGTTGTCATACCCAAGTCAAAAGTAAAACGTAGCCTATGCTGAAAAGCAGTTCAAATGGAAACAGTGCACAGCTTTTTTTTGCCTGTTGATCTTCCAACATAAAATTATCTCAGCTCAGGTAAAGTATTCAAAGGAAGGTAGATAGGACAGATAAATGCTAAATCCTAATAGATGCAACACATCAAAACAATGATGTGTAGGAGATTTTTCTGTCTTTCAAAATGTACATATAGCTACTAGAATTAGTAATCATTATTAAGAGAAAGTAACAGAATGCCTCAAATAGAACATTAAAATTTAAAATTCACCAAATGGTAAATGTTTCCCTTCTAATGCTAAAGTTATTATTCTATTTTATATTTTTTAAAAACTTTATATTTAAGATTTCAAAAGCAATAATTTGGAAAGATGCAACAGCAGTTCTTAATCCATGCCTACAACCTAAAAATCACCTGGAGAGCTTTTAAAATTCAGATTCATAGGGCCTCATCCCAAACCAATTTAAGTGTCATCTCTACAGTCAGAGCTGACAACTCCAAAATGAATAATCTTTTTATTTGCCTTAACTAGAAAGAGAGAGAGAGAATTTCTTATAAACGATGTTCATTCCTAAATAATTCCCCTTTGTTTAGTTCAATTGCCAAGCACTGCATGAATAAGTATGACAGAAAAGAATTCAAAATCATCCAATGTGTTGCCCCCAGAGAATTTATATTACAAATGCACTGCTGAGTTCTAAAACGTTAATATTATTTATTGAATTCTGCTCAGTGAATGTACGTAGTATACAATTCATACAAGTCAATGACAAATATACCCATGGTCTAATATACCGGTAGATGCTATATCAGAGAACAATTCCTAGTTCTTATTGAAGCCTGACAATACAATCAAAACAGACCGCTTGAAGTAAAGAAACAAAGTCCTTCATCTTTTATGTCAATTTCAGGAACGATTACCTCTCAAATAATCTTGATCAGACATATATTTTGATTTTCCTGGCACTGCTGAATTTTAAAGAATCCAAAAATGACTGTTCTTTTAAAAAGAAAGATTAAATCAATCTCTTAAAAAGTCAATCATTTTTCTTAACAGAAGAAAATCAGATGTTACAAAAGTAGTTCTCATGAAAATTACAAAAGTCCCTTTTTTTTTAAGTAAATTTATTTTTTCATAGCTCTTCATTTTTTCCTTCGTCTTCCTGTGTATATGCATTGTAAAATACCCTGCTTAGAATTTCTAGACAAGCTGAAAAGTTCAGAACTTGAACTCTAATAAAATAATTATTCCAAATTGGTCACATTGTGTAACAAGGTGTACTTTCCAAAATTATATCCTAGTTATGTCATTTGAGCAAAATCTTCCTTTAATATCTTCTGATAACCCTCTTTCTCACTCAATCATCCAGTTCCTGCACCTATTATACTTTGTAATGACCTCATCTCCCCTAACAGTGTAGAGGGGAAATATAATTTATAATCTCATCTCTATAAATTGAGCTGAAGTTAATGAGAAAGCACTGTGGGTCTAAAATAGAACCTAGGGGAATATTAGCTATAGTAGGGAGAAACAAAAGAAAACAAACACAAAAACCAGTATATCAACGCAGGGGTCCAAAATACAGAACGATGATAAGTAGGCCTGGAGAACGGACTGGGCTTCCATTCTAGATGGGGCACCCTGAACTAATATTATACTACCTGATTTCTGGCTAATCTACATCATATAAGGATTACTCAACTGAAGGATTAGAAACTTTTAGCGAGAAACTTCACGGACCATACTGAGCTTAGAATTTGGAGCTCACCATTACGAGAGCTCAAATGCCTACTCTAAGCCCCACAAAGACATTAAATTTGCCCTGTCAGTTTGCTCAATTTATTGACAAAGTTGAACAAGGAAAAGCCAGAGAAAGATCACATAGCACCTACATCCATCTTGTATTTTCATCTTCTGTTAAGTAGATGTTGGGAAAATAATAAAATGACCTTCTCGTGATGGCACTTGTCTCTGTGGTCTTTGTTCATGATTCAGTACTTAAATAATCTAGGGTACTACTTTACTCACAGAAAAAAAGCGAAGTGCCTTAATTTAAATCTAATAAACATCTGAAAGTAAACTTCCAATAAACTCTAAAAAGGAGAGCTTAATGTAAGTCCTTAGTGGGCTAAGATCTCAATTTAGTTTTCATTATTATATACAGCTCAGCCTCACTGCTATCTCAGTGTGTACATTTATGATTAGGATTGGTGATCTAAAGAAAATCACCAAGTTAAGATAGTCAGTGGAAATGAGGATAGTGATCTTGGGTTGCTAATACCTCATTTGAACTATGTTCTTTTTATATCTTTATATGTGCATAAGGCATTTTTTGAAAGGAATACATATGAAAAATATTAAATTAATAATTTGTAAGGCTTATTTAGAATTACTTTACTGACAATATAAATAAAGCCACATGATTTGTAAACTGGAGCTTCACAGTATGCCTGACACAAAAAAGAACAATGGAGAACCCACTTGGAAATAGAAATGTATGTGAAGTAATCTGTGTATGATAGGTGAATTTAGTTTTGTGTTTCTCCAAAATCATCAAACAAGGCCTCCCATATGGTCTCTACAGGTAGATATCACTTGTGATTGTAATTTTGTATTCTAGAAATTAAATTTTGAAAGGACTGATCATCCAGTAGCGGCCCAAACACACATGTGGTAGACTAATGCTAGCCCTCTCCAAGGGCGACATGCTAGATACAGCATATTAATACCTCCAGTACATTCTAACATTGAGAAAGACATAGTTCTATATTAGCTGAACACCAGTAAAAATTACAATCTCTCTTTTGACTTAATTCGTGCATCCATTTATGTTCATCAAGTAAAAGTAAGATTAAAATTTGCTTTCCATGTAGCTCTACCTAGTTTGAATATTATTATTTGCATCCTTTACTGTAATTCAATAAATCAGTATAATGGTTTACACATCATTATCCTTTGCTCTGAGATACATTCATTCTCCCCTGTGCTGACAATATCAATTTTCTAAACTTATAAAGCTGAGGGTCATCAAGATCAAGATCATGTTGAGAGGACCAGCGAAATGTTCCCTTCTCTCCTAGCAATATCTGTACCTCTATAAACACCTCTAAAACTAGCAAATAAGCACATGGCACCTTCACTAAAGGTACACAGTATTTGACACCCACTAAGTACTATGCATATGTTTAGTGACAGAATAAATAAATTAATCTATCTTATCATTATAGTGCTCTTACCAAGATTACCAATTGCAAATTGCAAATGGAAGCTATAGGGAAATATTCAGTGAGAGAAAGTATGGTTTATAAAGAGGTATCCCCTCCCCAAAAAATAGTCTGGTAGCCAACTATTTTTGGAACTCATTTTTGCAGTAAGCAAAACCAGATATGCACTAGGGTAAAGTTATTATACGGACTTCCTGTAATCTATTTTATGTGAATATTCATTTAGTTCCTTAATGAGATGTTAACATGTTTAATTATAGGATAAACATCATACTGGGATGCTACATTGCCATTCTAAAAATATATTTGAAATCTAAGTTCATAAATGTATCTGGTCCCAAAGTCTTAGGTAAGAAGTTGTGAGCCTACATTACTTTATGTCACATAACCAAAACAAACAAACAAACAAACAAACAAACAAAGAAGCCGCCAAAAATAAAATACAAAAACAAAAAAAGAACTCATCAATATCTTATTAGATAAAGAAAGATCTTAAAAACACATAAACACCTAAACAACATGGGACAGAAGAGAGAACAGAGACAGTGAATCAGAGAAGACATCAAATCTCTCCTTAATGTTAGCAAAATATGTGAAATTTGCTACATTTTACCGATCCTTAATTTTCACATTAGTTAAAAGGAATTTGGGGAGGTTTAAATTAGATAGTCTAGGTTAGGAAATAACATATGGGACAAAAGAAGTAATGCCATTGAAAGATGGTAGTTGCTATTGCTATTATATAATATAATAATTGTTAACATTATTTTATGCATGGTAATATTTCTGACCTCTATCATAGTAGCAGCCAAGGAAATGCTGGTTTTACTACTGGAGGGCTTAGAGCATTCACTACCTCAGTAACCAAAATGTTAAAAACTCTGACATAAGAGAAACAAATATATATTGAATTATACATATTTCAAACCAGTGAGAATATCCACATTATTTTAAATGTTTAATAAATTACCCAGATGACCACACTAGCATTCTAATAGTTTTAATCACTTACTAATACGTATTCATTATGTATTGCATACTAAAAGACTGTAAACTTCATTACCTGAGAAGAGTATGTGTGACCATCTGTACCACAAACAGGGCTGGTATAGGTCACTGGACACTGCTTGCAGGTGGCTGATACGGGACCCCTCCACTGCTTATGGCCTACTCCTGCATCTTTCGTACTGTTGAAAAAGAAATGAAATAACCATACTTAATGTACATATTTAAAAAACAAGTAATTTACATTAGCATCATACCTTTTCTCCAATGTCACTCCAACTCTTAAAATTAATAGAATCAGAAACTGTATTTTTATTTATTTATTTATTTAGTTAGTTTCTGACAGAGAGAGAGAGAGAGAGAGGGAGAGAGAAAGAGATACAGAAACAGGGAGAGAACTGAACTGGGGGAACTTCCCAGTTCAGCACATGGGTCCGCACGGGCTGGGGCCGGGATTCGACCCTTGGTCCCCGACGCTGCAAAGTGAGCGCTTAACCCACTGAGCCATCCCGGCTTCCCCTGTATTCTTACTTTCAATCTATTAATCTATACAGTAGCTTTCATTATGATCCTTTGTTTTATATATCAACATTCCCCTATAATAAAATGAAACTGTATTCCTTAAAAATAGTCTGGTGGTCACATATAGATTGGTTACATTTCATCACATTGAGGTTATTATTTTTTGAAATTTACATTTGAGACATATTTTTGAAAACCTCCCAAACAATATCAGCAATTGCTAAACAATAAAGGACTCATACATCTGGGAAATACTAAAGAGCTACCTTGTATTCTATCAGGAACAGATTCAGAAAACGGACACCTAATGCACCTGGTGTACCCAATGTGCCTGAAAATAAGAGCAGCTTACATTCAGAAAAAGAGCAATGAAGAACTATACTTTTCCAGCAATGACTAGTATCTAGTGTGCCAATTTAGTAGGTTTAGTGATAGCCAATCTTTATTTTATTGTGTAGAGATGTCTCAAAATAGATCCAGTAGGCTTTGATCTAGAATGACTTCTCTGTTGCTGCCTACACTTACATTTATTTGATTTTCCACTTCAATTAAACTGCTTTATTGTTCTGCCAATTTCTGTGAGCAATTTACATAGGAGAGGTAAAGGGCTTAAAAATAAGCAAAGCTATAGGCAATCTATACAAAATGAATATTTAGACGCACTTTAGTAAATCAGCACTCATTTTTATTCATTAAAATTGTGTATGGAGAGACTAATCTGATGTCAATATACATATAAGAAAAGATGATTTACTAGAAACATTTGCCTCTTTTTGCTTTTAATTTTTTTCATGAATAAGTCAAACGCACAAAAAAGTGATCCCAAAGACTACAATAAACATAGGAAGAATGTTCACTGTAGGGAAAGAAGTTCAAACTATGTATTTCAAATTTTGCTAAAATGTAGGTGGGCATTAGAAAAATGTCTATTATTGCTCAATTTATTGGGGTGACATTGGTTGGTAAAAATCACACAGTTACAAGGTGTACAATTCTATATTACATTGTTTATGTATTGCATTGTGTGTTCATCACCCAGAGTCAGTTCTCTTACCATCACCATATATTTGATCTCCCCTCCCTAACCTCCCTCCCCACTTCTTCCTTAACCTCAGGTAAACACTAAACTACTGACTATGTCCATTCGTTTTTGTTTCTTTGTTACTTTCAGGTTTATATCCCACTATAAGTGAAGTCATATGGTTCTTGATTTTTTTTTAGTCTGATTTATCTTGCTTAATATGATGATCTCCGGCTATCTACCTAACAAACTTGAAAACCATAGTTTGCAAAGTTATATGTACCCCAATGTTCACTGTAGCACTGTTTGTGGTGGCCAAGTCATGGAAAGAACCAAAGGGTTATTTGATAGATGTCTGGATGAAGAAGTTATGGTACATTTAAACAATGGAATACTAGTTAACAATAAGAAAATAAGAAATCCAGCCATTTGTGACAACATGGATGGACATTGTAATCAAAATTTTCTTGAAGCCTATCTATCATTTCAAATTCATTTTCTTCATTTCAATTTTGTAAATTCTGCCAAAAGACTACTGTAAAATCTTGCCTAGCCACAGTGTTCATCTCATAAAGAATAAAATGAAAAAAATAATGATGTTGCTATTACTCATTAGTTGGCACAAAGTTATAATGGAAATTAAAACAGTGGCTGGAAAACCTGAAAGATTATTCTATTTCACCTCAAAACTTATAAATTACAGAAATAGAGCAGCGGGCAATAAAAAATATAGTACTCGCATTGTTCTTTTACTTTGTGTAATCAAAACAAGGCATAGAATCATGAAAACTATTTGCTCTTTAGATACATTAAAAAGTTATTACCAAGTTTAAGCTTTTAATCAATAAAAAGGTATTTTATCAGCATGATAATGTATATATAAATTTTTGATTTGGGATATATATATATAACATATACACTATGATACACACACACACACACACATTATATTCTACCATTCAAGGCACTAAGTAGTTCCATAACAATATACCTGTTATTATGTCTCTAATACATAGAAAATTAAACAAAGAAGAATTCACACTGTTGCTAGTGTTTCTGCATAGGACTTATTCTGAGGCAGCTGAGTCATATCATCTTGTTACCTGAGCTATTTTTTGTGTGTGAGCGTTCCTGATTTACCTTTTACTCTAGTCTTCAGTATGAGTCGCAAGCATTAGTGACACATTAAAGTACAACAATCTTATTTTTTTAATAACTACAATATTAATTATTGCTACATCATTTTAACCAATTATGGTACTTGATTTTATGTTTAACAATATAATTTGAATACAAATTCTATGTTTTAGAATTTGTGCTGATTTTGGAAAGAGCATCAGTGAAGTTACCGAAATGGTTAGCAGAGATAAATCTCATCCCAATTTGATTTACGTTTTATATGTGACCACGTCATTAGTCAGTCTTGGCAAGTCGGTAATCTCCCTGGCTCTTAATTTCTTCACTTATACAATTCTACACTCATCAGTATGGATCATTTGATCTTGAGTATTCCAGGAGTCTATAAATCTTTAAAAAATTTACTTACATGGAGGCACTCAACAAAAATTAGAAGCAGAGACAATGCAAATTGGCCATATGTTATAATTTTCGAACTTGACTTAGTGTTACCAAGTGAAACAACTACATCATTATGATGTGAAGGATGATGTTAACTGGGGCAAGAAATTGCTAGGAATCTGAAGTTACAAAACTCAGCTATCTCAAGGTAGCAAACAAATGATATGGAGGTAGTTCTGTCTCGTGATAACTAATAAAAGAGGAAAGATAAAACATGGTCATGTTTAAAGAGGCATGATTTCCATGAAAGCATTCCTAAGGATCAAATATTACTTCTATTATAATATCAAGTAACATTGTTGGTAAGTCATAAAAATATTTTATATTTATACTATAAACAATTATATATATATTTATATTTATTCTAAAGTCTTGTAGTTCCTGAATCCAACATTATAATTATGTATTATATAAACTTTCATAATTTAAGCTGTAAATACACAAATAAAATGCCAATTTATTTATTATATATTTACTATCTAAATCTTATTATTATTATTTTTTTGGTGTATTTGCTTCTTTTCTATGCACCTTATATTAACTCAATTCTTAATGACCTTGCCTCAATAAAAGAATCTGGTTATAATCTGATAAAACAGCATTCAAGTGAACAGAGATATTCTGTGTATATCTCAGCTGAGGGCAACTTGATATATATATATATATTTTTTTAATATTTTTATTTATTTACTTATTTATTTATTTATTTATTTTTGACAGAGAGAGAGAGAGAGAGAGAGAGAGAGAGAGAGAGAGAGAGAGAGAGAGAGAGATAGATACAGAGACACAGACAGAGAGAGAACTGAACTGGGGGAGCTCCCAGTTCAGCATATGGGTCCGCACGGGCTGGGGCCGGGATCCGATCCCTGGTCCCTGGCGCTGCAAAATGAGCGCTTAACCCACTGAGCCATCCCGGCTTCCCCTATATATTTTTTGTCTACTCAACACACCTAACATTTCAATTCTTTCAAGCAGTTCTTTTTTTTTTTAAGTTCTGCTACAGTTGTGGAGGACTTCTTCCTTAGGCATGACTGCCACGTTATGATTTCTTTTTCCCTACTGGCCATAAATCTTCAAGGAACGAGACCACTCTTACTTTTGTATCATGGGCCTTAGAAAAAACAGATGGTATTAGAAATGTGTGGGAAATTCTCTTTAGGGTCAAAAAATTATATGCAAGTTAGAAAGCTTTATATAGAACTTATTTAAACTAAGTGGCCACTGTTTGCTTCATATGGTTTCTGTACTCTACATGATAGTAATTTGAGCAATGAAGCAAAATAGCATAGGCAATCCATTTCAATTTTAAGTAAAAGACATAGTCTAAAAGTAAATCAATCTTTATTCATACCAGAAAACATTATTAACTGTGACTACAAAACAATAAATATTATGTAAAAGTAAATTGGCATAGCTTATTCTGCAATGTAAGGAGCAAATCTACGTGCTCCATATATTGTACAAAGAACTAAGATTCACAACAAAAGTTCACCTGTAGATATATTTCAAAATACACCGATAGGAGTGATTACTAAAACCTATCTTTGAAACTATTCCTAACATAAACTGAATTAATGAGTGGAAAAATGACAGCATAGCTGTCTCAAATTATATTTAAAGAAAGATCTAGAACCAACAATAAATGTTGTCTAGAGAACATATCTGGCTAATTAAACCTAAATTTTCTATAGAGTGTAATAAATAACACACCACCATATATGTGGTTCTGATGTAGTAAATCAGTACAGAGGTTAATTAACTCTCATGTGAGTAGGTTCTATGCAATTTGTGGTGACAGGTATATTTCATTCCAGATATGGGCATTTGAGTATGTTTGTTAATCTACTTACTATATTTAAAATAAAAAGTAGGAAATTCTTTACTTTTTTCAATTATTAATGTTCGTAAATAAAGCTAGCTTTCAACCATTAACTGCCATATTACTATAACCTTAAATAATTTAATACTGTCAGCTTCTGAGCAATGTATGAACTAAGTTCACAGAAAACAAAAAAAGTGGGAGTCTCAAAGGTCAAGGAGATTCTATATTTGGAAAAATGTATTCACATTTTTAAAACAGCAGTGATGGATGTGTAGCTTAAAAAGGGGAAAAATAATGTACCTCAAAGAAAATGACAATGAAAGATTTACCAAAAGACATGGGAAAAAATGGGTCATTCAAAATACATCTTATATATCAAAATGTTTTGATTATAAAAATTCTTTGATTTTATTTGCTCTTCTAAACAGAAAGAAAATATTCTTAGCTACAACTCAATAAATAAACTTGAAAGCTTTATCAGAAGCATTTAACAATTAAAGGCTGCATTTTATTTTAGAAAACAGTCATTAAAGATAGGTTATCCAGGGGAAGCCGGGATGGCTCAGTGGGTTAGGCGCTCACTTTGCAGCGCCGGGGACCAGGGATCGAGTCCCGGCCCAGCCCGTGAAGAACCATATGCTGAGCTGGGAGCTCCCCCAGTTCAGTTCTCTCTCTGTCTCTGTCTCTGCATCTCTCTCTCTCTGTGTCAAAAAACAATAAAAATAAATAAATATTTATTAAAAAAAAAAAGATAGGTTATCCAAAGTTCAGGGAACTTTGTCTTCTCCCTGTGTCGTCTTCATGGAAGTCATTTTTGACCTCCTCCTGGCATACTGTTTCTTAGGGGGGGGGGGGAAGTGTTATACAAATTAGAGAAAACAAAGAAACTACCATGTTTGGTTTGAATCTAATTTAAAGGCTAAAAGGATCAAGAGTACAAATTTTCACTATGCATTAGCTCCTATAGTATTTTTCACGTTAACTAATTAATAAAATTATAGAGAAAGTCTAAATTTTTGACTCCATAGTATTTTTCTGCCATGGCCATGTACTTTGTCTTAACCATGGAACCACAATGAGACCTGCCAGTAGAGAACACTTTAGGGCTTCCCAACCCATGTACTTTAAACTCACATTATGTCAAAATGAATTGTAGCACCACTTTTATGTTTTCACTTTACTAATTTTTAAAGAATCTGAGGGCTAGATTTGTGAAGAGTAGAAACTAATAATACCATGATAAACAATAAAAGTACCAGTCATATCATTATACCTCAAATGGTTAATAAAGAACAGATGATAAAGACCATGGGGTTTTCTTTTTGTTCTTTTGCCTTTAGGAATAGTGGTCATTGGGGAGGCTGATATGAGGTAGTGGGCAGATGAACTAAATGCCATGTAATAGGGAAAAATAAAGTCTTCTTGGTAACCAGGATGACAGGAAAGAAGCCATTGCATTATACCAGGATCTATTTCAGTAAGTGTAACAATAGGCTTTGTTCTGTCAACTTTTTGTTTTTGTACTTTGCTAATCAATTATTTTTTTCTAAAACTTTACACCTACTCACTTTCTCATCACTAATATATTTTCACATTTTAATGACAACTGTTCTTTTCCAGTACATTACCCTGATCCTGGATCAAAGTAAGTACTCAAGAACTATCATTGAATTGGATGAGAGACAGACAGACAGACAATGAGAACAGGACTTCCTGGTTAAAACACAAAGATGGTTCCTATTTTCCTAGCTCTATGCCCACTTTAAAAATACAAATTCTATAGCATTATTATTTTACTGAATAAACATTTTATGAATAATTTGTAAATGAAGTCTTTCCTAAAAGTCCCTATGGCTTATCCTAATAAAAGCCAGTTATTTACAATAAAAAATCAAACAGCGGTCTTATTTTTCCTCACAATTATCTTATGCCATAGCATAAAGGAAAACGACAAAGCATTTTACATTATTTCCTTCAGTAGCTTCAGTTTATCAAGGATGCTTTCAGCTTCATATTTTAGAATTTGTAACATGCTCTCTATTACTCATCTAGGAAGCAAGCACTGGGAATTGAACAATTTGGCTCTTCACAACTGAACAGGGAAGAATGATTCATATAGGCTTCTTCTTTCCAATAATACCTTAACTCTTAAAAACATTGCTAATTTACTACATTTTGTTGTTGTTTTTCCTCATTTAACTTTTTAGATCAACAAGATTTAATCTACAATCTCATGCTAATTTCCTTTGAAAAATACTCTGCCATGGTATCTCTTGACCTTCTGACAGTTTTTTCCCAGGCATCGTCAACCACAAAACATAGTAGAAGAGCACCCTTTCACTGGCACTACCTGTATGAGGCAGAAAGATGGTTAATGATTTATCATGTTTACTGTTATTTTACTGACCAAAGGCTGGTAAATGGAACTGCTGGACTGAATAAGAGGGTAGAGAGTTAATAGATGTGGGCTCACAAGACAAGTTAAACTGGCCTGGAAGGTTCCTCGGAGTTGTCCACCATCTTTCTATACCGAAAGGAAGCTCAAACCGGTAACCTCATCTATTGCAACTCTGCTGTAGACTTTAGATCAAATAATAGTAATATTGGTCTACTCGTTTTGTGTTTCTAGTTGTAAGATTTGTTTCCTTGTTTTCTGTTTGTTTTGTTTCTAGCGGTTTGATAAAATTCAAGCTTGGATTACTTAGAATTTGGGCTATAAGTAGGCAACGAAAGCCTTTGGCTTATTTTGATCCTATTGACATAGTATCCAGATATCTAATTTTAAATTAAGAGTATTCCACGGGTTACAGCAAAGCTGATTGGCATGCATCGAGGTTATATGCTGAAGCTTCAGCATGGGATGAGTATTACATTATTTACATTTTTTTTTTCTTTTGCACAAGTATCATTTGGTGAAAAATTGAGGTTATTTCTGAGTTCCTTTAATCCCTTGCAACAATGGACCAAATATACCTATATGGTAACTCTGTCTCACAAACTTCAATGGATGTAGCTATGGATCTACATTTGTGTACTACTACAGCATTTGTAGAGAAAGAAACTCTGTAAGCATGCCTATAATGAACGTCTAATTCCTAAATCAACAATGGGTAGACAGCTTCCCCTCTCCCCACAACAGAAGTACCCTTTTTAGTTTAGTATGTGCATAATAATTTTTACTGTGTGAAACCACTGAAGTTTGGGGGTAAATTTACTATAACATAATATTACTATAAATGACAAACATTTGAAGCAATCTAGATATATTAACAACTAAAATACATCTGGTTTTAATTTCATCATAAAATGAAAGGGTAGAAGGTTATTACTGATCTTATTTTAAAGTCAAACATCAATTCAACCACTGCAAGTAAACTTTGTACTTAAAAAATATTTATTAATTTTTGAGTTCCCCCAAACATAGAACCTCAATCTTAGACATGAAAGTGGGAAGAAATAAAGAAAGCAGAAACATAATTCTTAACAAAATATACACTGAAGTTAATTTGCTTGTACATTTCCTAATATGCAAGATGTAAGATTTCCAAACTTTTGTTCTATTTAAGATAACTAATAGAATCACATAAAGCATTTTTAAAAATAATTCACTTTATACAAATATACAGATATGTCCACATCTTACGGAGAAATCAAATATGTCTCTTTTCAAAGTTACACACATTAAATTTATATAACCTCCACTAGAATGAATAATAAGTAGATAGATTATTTTTCAAATCTTAGGAAACTGGGGGCAGGGGATTATTGTTTGAAAAGCATCTCTATTATTGTCAACAACAAAAAAACTAATTGTGATATAAATATACTTTTGGTGAAGCTAAATTTTACAAACCCTTAGATTGGGATGAAACACAGATGTTGAGTAATTGTGAAGCTTTACTAAATACAGAACATAAGAAGAAATTAAAATGCAGTTTATGAATTATTCATTGAGTTTTATATTGAATAACCATGAGAACCCTGTGGGTGCTTAGGATGGTGTCAGCATAAGCTGCACAGCATGCATGGCCACATCTGCAGAACCTCAGTTATCTCAAGGATATTAAGACAATTACATATCTTTTAACGGAAAATTGTCGCCTTTGGCATTTGCTTCAGGCTATGTTCTCTGGATCTCATTTCAAATACTGTAACTTTGTGCAAAGGTTTGAGATCAGTTTTCGCTGATGACCTATTTGAACTTAGTTTTCAGACTTCTGTCTTTGGCAGGTTTTTAAAATGTTGCTTTCGTCTCCAATGCAACCCAAATGCTAGTAAGAAATATTCTAACTTTTACCCTTTCCCTATGGTCCCTGACCTCTTCCCCTAAATAAGCAGGATCAGGAGAAAATTATAATTATGTATATATGTCATAATTATTGTCAGACATAAAAAATTTTCAAGATTTAGTTTAGTAATTTAGTAACTAATGAACTATTACCTCAAATTCTGTAAAATACTACTTTCTAAATTATCCTTATCAGGGCAATAGCCCTATTGAGCATAAATGTACAGGGTTTGTTTTTTGTTTTTTTTCCAATTTTTACATAGCTTTCTAAGATACTGCATTTTCCACTGAAAACACTGTGCTTATAATGTACAATATTCTTTCCTTGCTCATATACCATATTCAAGTATCAAGAACGCCCAGGGATTTACTACGGCAGCTCAGTGTTAAGTGTCATAGAATTTCCTACAAATCTGGGTCCTTCAAGGTTTTGTTTTTATTGTTGTTGTTTTTTTAGCACAATAGTAAATCTATGCAGACTGTCTGGAGACAATCCACCCATAAATACTTCCATTTTTCATATTACATGGCTGAATACTTTCCAAACAGCCCTTATATGTTCAGGTTAACTTAGCCAACCTCTTCAACGGTGGGGCCAATGGAGGTACCACAAAATGGAGGAACTCCAACACCAGGAAGTGCCTAGGTATTCCTCTGGATCAATCCTCCTGCACTCTGGTACAGCTTCATAATGATGGAATTGCAGGCTTTAGACACTTCTTTCTACTGATGCTCAAATTCTTCCTTTTCTGCAGTCTAGTTCTTATCAAGCCAACTAATGATTTTCTTACACTTGTCAAGAACCTTCTATTTTTATTCATTGTTGGTTTTACCTTGAAGCTTCTAGTGTTTCTCTAGATTCAATATCTTGATCATATGTGAAAGGAGAAAAATTTAGAATGATTTGGTTCAAGCTTCACAGTGCTTACATCCGTCAAAAGAGGTATAATGTTAGCTGGGGCTGTGGGCAGTAAGTTCCCTAAAGAAAGATCATACACACACACACACACACACACACACACACATACACACACACATATAGTTGCAAGTCATGAGAAAAGAGCTTCTAATAAGAACTTCAGATAGATATGATATATAGATCTAGTAATTTTATAAGAAGATACCAGAGATTTTCTTCTATAATACTATTTTGCAACCTTGACTAGTAAAAATATCCCATAAAGTTAAACCAAAAACAAAGACTAGAATCTCTACAGGGTCTCCAATTTAATAGTAGCACTACTTTGACTTTGTTCATTAAAAAATTATATAATTATAGAAAGCAACTTTTTACTTTGTTACATGAACATCTTTGAAAAATGATGCAGCTATTTTATTTCATGGTGTATATGCGATATGTATATGCATTGTAATCACTCTATAGCCTCAAAGTTCACAGACAACAGGTTGAAAAATTCTGAAGGAGGAGAACCTTATGTCATAAAATAAATTGGTGTCGGTGACCTGAAATTGTTTGTACAGTGTCACATTTATTTCCAATAAATATTTCACTACCTCAAGTTCCAATGAAACATTTTTTGTCAGCAGCATTTGAATGGTAAATGTCCTTTTCTGTTGGTTTTTAAGTCTTATGATTCATTGACAAAAAATGGTATAGTGTCATTGTGTCATACATTGCTAGTGTTATCAATAAAGAAATATATATTTTCTTATATTTTGGTTTTATTTTTTTCTATTGTTAATTTCTATTTTGTTCATTTTCTTTTTCTTTGTGTTGAATACAACTTAAAAAAATAATTCTAAAATCAGTATTTAAAGAGTTATGGATAAGCAATGAATTAGATATAAAGGAACAAATCTAAGGAACATTTAAGTTACAATCTGTTTAACGTTTATATGACTCAGAAAAATAAAATTTACAAACTTTTGTGAAAGATTCACTTATGCCAGTAATGTTTGATTTTTCTTTATCCTGATGAACCTTTTCACTATATTAAAGATTATTGGTTTTATGTTCAAAACATTTGCAGGGTTGTTGTAGTTTGAATTGATGAGTTACGACGCTGAGAGTACTACCGGTAGTTTAGAAGTAATTTCCTAATCCTTCTCAGTGCATGCATAAGCAATGTGATAGATTTCCATTTATATTCTAAATCTTCACTTTATTCCCATCCATGTGCTTTAGGAGTTGTGCCTCATGAATCTTTTCTCTCCTATTGTGTCCCCATTGTAGATACTAAGAGATTGATGACCAATACAATTAAATCACTCCTAATAGATTTTTTTTTCCCTGAGCTGGCATCAGAAATCTTCCCTAGATGTTTTCAGTAAGATCAGTGTTAAGAACAGAGACATTTCAGTAATTTAAATTTTCTTACAGTGAGGCTATGAACCCTAGTTTTTCATTAGAAATTTTGCTATTTCTGTGCAGTTTTCTTCATAAAATCAAGAATCCCTTCTTTTCAAATAGCTATTCAGTTCTTGTGCTCTTAGTATATGTTGCTTCATTTGAAGAAAACAACAAAGGTTACATGATTTTCTTTGCTTAACTGGAAACTATGAGATTCCATAGCAATATTTTTTCTCCACCAAGCTAATTCCCACACTACACCAAATTTGAGTTATTAGTCTTTGCATATGTAAAAAAATAATTTTCCAAACTAACATAATATTTGAAGATGTTTAATATATAAGCTGTAGATCAATTAATACAGTGAGAAAAAATATTATAGCAAAATATAGTGATATTTATTCAGTTTGCTAGGAACTTTTAATTTAAGCAATGGCAAACTAAAAGGTTTCAAGGAAGAACACAACCATAATAGAAAGTACTGTTATGCTGTTTTGGGGCATCTTCTAATAAATTGCTAGCTTTCTTATTCCTTAATTTTACACAGTATTATGGATTTAATAATTTTACTGCTAGATTAATTTGAGTAACATTCTTTAGAAAAACATTTTTACTAGACGCATGACTACCTTTTCAAAAGAAGTAAAGTAGTTAAAATACAAATATGAAGAAAATACATGATTTTCTTCCTCCAAATAGTGGAAGTGGAAGGGAGGGAGAAGGGCAGTAAAGACTGAGCCATAAAACATAAAGAAATAAATGTTTACATATATAAAAGTCATTAACATACCTCTTTTACTGTTTCTACTATATTGTGTAGGATTTTTTTAATCAACATTGATTATAGTATTTTACTCTATCATAAGCAGCAAGTGTATTGTCTGTAGAAAGGAGCTATTCTTACAAAATTGACATAAATCCTGTTTAATATTCTCTCCTTGTAAAAAGGGACAATGACAGCCATAGTTCAATTGACAGCTCTTCAATAATTCTGCTGGCACCATAAAAATGAAAAAAATGGGCAGCCTTTCATGAAAGAAGATAAATCAAAAAGAAAGGACTAAAAAAACTACTGCATTATGAAAAGGTCAGACACTTAGATTAACATAGAAGGCACTTACGGAAAACATTTGCATTTCCTGTCAAGTGATCATAAGATGAAGTATAGACAAGAAAGTTAACATGCATTATCCTATAAGACTTGCTTCTATGACAACAATTTATTTTTGCCCCCAAAATATGTTTGGTAAGAGTTCTTTTAAAGTAACATTTTAAAATTGTTTTAAATATAAAACAAATTCTAACTAGATTTCCACTAAAATATGTGTGTGTGAACATATATATATAATGTATACCGGTACATATACAGTATATACATTAACTTGTCACTTGCTAAATAAATGAGCTATTTATGGAATTCCATTAATGTCTTCCTCTATTTATTTTGTACGCACACACACATTGGCTTTCCTATATTTATGTGTGCTGTGAGTACTTACACTACTAGTTCTAGCTTAATCACGCTTAGCAAGAAAAAGTTTGCATTTCATTTAGCTCTGCATTTGGAATATCATTTTAAAACAATCCATTGGTATAAATTAAAAGAACTTATATGGCATTAGCTTACCAGATATTTAATATTCATCCTCTGAATTTTAACTGTTTATCAATTTACTCCCAATAGAATATAAGCTCCTTTAAATAAGCAGAAATTTCTACATATTGTTTCAGTTCTATATCCTCTGTGACTAGTATACTCTCTAGTTTCTCAGTGCTCAAGAAATATTTATTTTTAAAAAACATGAATAATTGGCAATAACTAGTATCTCTTTTTTATATACTGCAGTTTCATTGTTCAGAGCATTAAATATATGCTTCATGTTTATTTATCCTACATTAACTAATTTGGGTATATTTTCTGATGCTGAATTTGCTACCAGTGACACAGTTAAAGGTTTTAAGTTCAGGAGGTGCCAGTAACAGGTCTGAATAGGACTTACTCAGAAAATTTTTGGGGAATTTGATCCACTTTCTCCATTACTGGGTCTTCCTGATTTTGTTTGACTTTACAGTTTTTTTGTTTTCTTTCTCAGCATAATTTTTTTCCCAGAGGATTATAGACATATAGAGTAAAATAAGATGAATGGAAAGGTTTTCTAAGTAGTGACAGAAACTCACCTTTCATATTCATCACCATTATTCCTTTTGGAAAATTGCATTTGACATGCATTTTTTAAGGGTACATATCCCTGAACCACAGAAATAAGCCTGAAAATGTTATCTTGTTACCTTGTTTAATTTATTAATGTTTAATAAATGCACAATTTATATAAATATACATGAAAAGATGTTCTGTGAGTTATTAATTAATGTTGTATGTCTTGGTAATAATGGCAGGATATTACAGTTATCAAGAAAATTCCTAAAGTGTACACTCTTGAATAATCATCTTCAGTCATATTCCATAAATAATTTTTCCTACAAAATAATTCAGGTATTCTTCATATAATTTCAGATATTTCAGTCAATTCAGATTTATTTTGATAACATCTAAACTATAAGCAACAATACTAAGACTTGGTCAACCCATGTTAAAATATTAATTTTATCTTTTAAATGGACTTCTTTGTTTTGAATTAAGTTTATTTTAGAAAATAAGCCACAAATGAACCCCTCTAAAGTTATTTTATGTTTTATAAGAAAAATGTAATGTTGAAAAATTTGTGTTGCTAACATGTCAATTTCAGCGAACGCTGATTTCTCTTTGAAATAAGATATAGATGAATTTAAAAATATCTTTATTTTATTTTATTATTATTGTTTTTTTTACATTTGATGCCCTCTTCAGGAAATAATCTTTGATTTATGGAAGAATGGACGCATACAAGTAGACTGATATATGTATCTGAATTTATTTGCTATTTTTAATCTATTAACATATTAAAAAGTACAGGGCTTTTTGAGCACTATGATATTAAGAACTAGCTCACTGCTAACATAGTAGTGTTTCTGTGTGCCTAATGTCGTTACACTCTTCCTGCAAGGTCACTGTGCTTGATATATGGTGATTAACATAAAAAGCTAATTATACTTTTACAAAAAGCTATTAAGCACAAAAAAACTGATAAATTTTCAAAAAGTTATCTTCTGGAAAAATGGTAAATATGAGTGCCAAATCTTACTCAAGTTTCAGATATGAACAAACTTCATTACTGCAGTACTAAAATTATGATTTTACTAATAACAGTAATGGGTTCACTGAATCTTCTCTCTATACTAAAGTCAGAAGAGACTTTCAAAATGAAAACCTAATTGTATTATTTTCTTCCTAAAATGTAACCAAGCAAAACTAACAAAAAACAAAATGCGTAACTTTCAATCATTTCTGTTGTACCTTTGGATAAACAACAAAGGCCTTTACTGGACCTAGAAGATACAGCATTGTCTGCCTATCCCACCTCCACAGCCTCCTCACAGCGCTCTCCCCTGGCTCTTGGTGCCTCAGCCATGTTGTTGTTCCCTTATTTCTTTCATGTACTTTATCATGGGGTGGGGCTTACAAAATTAGCCCTCGGTCTGGCATGTTTGTAAAAAATCTCTTTTTATAAATCTCCTACAAATCTTTCAGATCTCAGCTCCAATGTCACTTTCACAAAGAATCCCTCCCTTACCGAGGGGAAGTAAATTATTTTGCTTTCTTTTTCTATCTCAATTATTATCTCAGCAAACCTCATTTCTAATTCCAAATAGAAAACTTTATTATCATCATCATCCTCATCAGTGTAAGGAATGTTAGAAGCCAATGCTCCATTGTGAGCCTCCTCTTATTTCTGCACATCTTACAGAAATGGCACCAACTGCCTATTCTAAATAATTCAAGAATAGGTATATTTTAAACCACCTTAGATATAGAGATATGTCTCCGTATGGAAGAGAGGGCAAGTTTGTTCACTGTCTAGAATTACAAAGATAATGATCTTACATATTAAAGTCTTATTACTTGTTATATAAATCTTGGGTTACCTATGCTCAAATTTTATCTCCTGTAATGTAACCTACAGTGTGTACAGGTATATAGCTGGGCCAATCTATGTTGTTCACTTGGAAATGGCAACAAGAGGAATAGGCAAATATACTGATGTCCCATGCTGCTGTCTATGCCACAAATAATCATGTTTTTTGTCTCTGACACAGAGGTGTGGTGTTTTTGACTACCATCCATGGAACTGAAACACGCTAATTTATCATTTTACAACTACGATAAATTCTCAAACTCTTCACAGTTCTTAATAATGCATACAAAGCAAGAGAAAATGGAAATAATATAAAAAGAAAAATCATATATAAAACTATTGTTTATGTCCATTAGTCTTTCTTTTTTCTGTTTTGATTGTTCATTTATTAAAGGGTGTAGGGGAGTGGGGAATGGGATCCAAGTATATGGTGATGGAAAAATAACAAAAACCTGATTCTGGTGGTGAGCACATGAATGCAACACAAAGATGATATATTATAGAATTGTACACCTGGAACTTATATAACTTTGCTGACCAATGTCACCCCAATAAATTTAATTTAAAAGAATCATATACAAGAACTGTCCCAAAAGTATCTAGCCATGTACCTGTTCCCATTATACTGACAATGGCTAAATTTTTTCCAGACAACCCTTGTATAATATCACTATTCAAAGACACTTAGTATCAGCTGTATAATGTACTGCTATCCAAAAAATACTCTTATTTACATGTATTTGTTATACCAATGTACTACTGCATACATAAAACAATATTGTGATATATAGTACTTTATATGCCTCTATGAGGTTTACCTGATTACTTCTATAGCATAAATTCCTAGAATTTGAATAACCTCATCCAAGATGACATGTTTACTGCCTCACCATAATGCCTTCCAGAAAAGCATGTTACATGGCAATGAGTACCCTGAAGCAAAAGAGGGAAAGGTTGCCATTTTAGATAGGAAGCTAAGACCTGATGTTAATATTTGAGAAAAGGAAACTGAAGTAGGTGAGGGAGTAAGATATGAAAGTTCCAAGTGGAGAAAAATGCATACACTGTCACTCTGAGTTACAACAAACAAACAAAAACAGAAAACTGGCCAGAGGGATGGTGGGAAGCTTCACCTATTTGAAGAAATGCAAATAGGGCAGTACAAATCCATATAAGCATGGAATACCAATGCCCGCCCCCAAAAGGAGAATTGTAATATATAACGGAAATCCAGATTTGTAGACTTCTTGGATGAGGCAATCCACTGTGGGTACTGACCACATGCCCTTGATGGATATGCCAAAATAGGCCCTAACTGTTCCTTACTCTGTTTCTTAAGACTAAATTTCCAGCAAGTAACCTTGAGATATGAGGTAATGTCTCCCTTGGACAAAGACAGGTTTTTTTCACCTACTACAAGTGATGAGACCACAAGCTCAATTCTCTTCTGTACTGTAACCCACTGCATAAGCTGGTATGCATCACTAAATCATGGAACTTAGGGACATGGAGAATCCAACACAAATATTAATATAAAGCTCTGGTTTCTGTTTTTGCTGAGTATTCAGTACTATGTCACTGACCCAGCAGTCTTAGTTTTCCACCAACATCCATGACACACAGGCAGACTAACCTGTCGCTTGCAAGTAGGGTAAGATCCGAGACCTTGTATAGCTCTTGACAAGGTCATACCAAGCATTGTAATGACGTAGCCTTTTACCCTGAGTGATGAGGTGTTCCATTAGTGTTTGAACACAAGAATTAATGTACCGGTAGGCAGTTAAAAGGGGTCATTCTTTCAGCTGTGTAGAGAATACACTGAAATAAGACTAGGGTGAAAAAAGAAAACACATAGTTAAGGAAGCAATTCCATTAATGAAGGCATGATATGATGGTGGCCTGGATAAAAGTTCTAGCAGAGGAGAGGATGAGAAGCAATTGCATTCTAATATATGAGGGCTGTCCGGAAAGTATCCAGATATGTAATATAAACAATAGAGGTATTTACGGCTGTATTTTTTTCCAGACAGCACTTGTACATTCTGAAGACAGAGCATGCAGATTTTTCTGACAGGTTAGATATGTGTATAATAAAATAAAAGTTCATAATGAGCTACTAGAAGGATGGAAATGGAATTAACTGAATTTATATTAGAAGATTGGAACTGAATAACTCAGATTAAGAGAGTTTTCTTCTATTCCCACTTTGGGAAGAGATTTTTACCATGAATGGGTGTTGATGGGTACTGAATTTTATTTAATTTTTAAAATTTATTATTATTATTTTTTTATTGTTTTTGACAGAGAGAGATAGAGAGAGAGAGAGAGAGAGAGATACAGAGACAGAGAGAGAACTGAACTGGGGGAGCTCCCAGTTCAGCATATGGGTCCACACGGGCCGGGGCCGGGGCCGAGATTCGATCCTCGGTCCCTGGCACTGCAATGTGAGCGCCTAACCCATTGGGCCACCCCGGCTTCCCCTGAATTTAAAAAAATAATTTTTCTTCATCTAATAAGATAATCATAAGGTATATGTCTTTTGTTCTATTAATTAAGGTGACTGTTGGATCTTGCTTGCTTTTCTAGAATAAACAACAATGAGCTCTGATATGTCATCCTTTGGTAGTGGATTAAATATGCTAATATTTGTTAAGAATTTTGCATCTATATTCATGAGAACTATTACCCTGGTTTTTTTTTTGTTTGTTTTGTTTATTTTGTTTTTTTTTAAAGATATCTTTTTATATTTATAGAGAGTAATTATTTTATCTTCAGTGCATATTTATTTTTATTTTACTTTTGACAGATAGAGAGAGAGACAGAGACAGAGACAGCTAGAGAACCGAACTGTGGGAACTCCCCAGTTCAGCATGTGGGTCCTGCCTGGGCCGGAGCCGGGATTCGATCCTCG
>PVKE010016559.1:0-31855 GCA_004027555.1 Craseonycteris thonglongyai | reverse complement strand
GGGGGGGGAGGTGAGGCAGCCCTTTGGAAACTTTTCTCCTCAAAAATGATTACCCTGAAGGGCCTGGCCTTGTTCTACATTCTGTATGCATTTTTGGTTCAATTTACATCTGGGAGTAGATTTTTTTTTTCTTCCATAACTACATCTAAAACACAAGTGTGGAATTGTGTTAACAATTGTTCATGTAGGCAGTCTGTGTTTGCAAATGACAGGAAAAAAAAACAACCCAAAAAAACCCTCTAAATATTGAACATTTGCTAAAAATGGTCTTACAGAGTGTCATCTTTTTGTTTGGGGCCACTAGTAGGGACAGCCCAGAAATCCCTCAGCATCCTCCTCAGGGGATGGATGCCTCCACTACAGTTTTACACACAAAAGAAAAAAAACGCTGTGAGGGCCATTTATGTGCTAGGCACTGCTAAGAGCAGCTATTAGGGTGAGAGGCCACATTCCGGTTCTGACCATGCTTTTCAGAACAACAATTAGATGTTCTTCTACTAGTCTCTCATTAGCAGACTCAAAGTAGCAAAATTCACAAAAACAGAGGAGACAAGAGTTACAATTTATTACATTAATATGGAGTTGACCTTCACTTCCTCACCAGGGACCAAAATAGTAAATCCCCAACCAAAACTACTGCTTGGGTTTGCAAAGGTAAGGAAGTGGTTAAGAATTGGGGGCCTACAAGCCTTAGTGCCTAAATTCCAGATCCCCTCACTAGGTGAACAAACTTGGGCAAATTAATTAACTTCCCTTTGCCTCCGTTCTATAGTCTATAATATCTAGATAATAATAGTAACATTTGTCATTGCTTATCATAAAGATTAAATGAGATCACACATGTGAAGGGCTTACAAGAATGTTCTCTAAGTGTTTACAAAGTGTGCTTTATTATTATTATTATTATTATTATTATTATTATTAAGACAAATTATTCACCAGAAGGCTGCTTGGTGAGCCCAGAATCAGAACAAAGAGCAGTTGAGATGATAGTTCCCCTTAGTGCAGGAGACATCATTGATGTATCCTTTGGCTCACTCCACCCCAGAAACAATGGTCACCCACTACTACCTTTCACATCCTAATTTTTCCTGCCCTGGACCAGGCTGGGGAAGCTTGACACATCTTTTGCTTCTCTAAACCCCTTTCTCTATGTGAACCACCTCTTGTCTGCTACCCTATTCTTTCCTCTGTTGAAAGTCAGTGAGGTTTTTCTTTCCACAATCCCAGTAGACATTATATCTCTACCCCACCCCCACACAGGCCAGTGTTGATTCAATTAGAATTCCTCTCTGAGCTCTGGCTGGGGCACCCAAGGTCACAACTCATGGGCAGAAATCACATTACCTTCCCTATGAATCGCAACCCATCATTTCATACTGGTGTCAGCAAGATGTAAATCTTTCAATAAGAGCCACACATGCATTTTACAATTGTATAGTTTCTACTGTTTTTGTTGTTGTTGTTGTTAGCACAATTAAGTTTAGGGCACATGCAATTTTATTTTAGTTTCCATTACTTTGCTTCTCAGAATGGAAACTGTATGTTTGCATATGTTTTAAGGTGACAGGTAAACAGGCTGAGGTAGCCCATATCAACTTCTTTAATCTCAGTTTTCTTGCTTAGCTGAAAGCCCACTACTTCCGTTCTAAGCAGAATGTTTTCAGATGATGGCTATGGAAATATCCTGGGCCAAGCACATAACTGTTGATCTGACACTTTTCCCCCCTCTGATTGCCAAAAAGCACCTTACATTTTATATATCGAAGACGAAACTCATAATCTTAGCCCGCCAAACTAGGTCTTTTTCCAGGGTGCTTCATTTAAATAATGGCACCTCCATCTATGCATCTGGACAAGCCTGGAACCTTCTTTTCCCTTGCCTACCATATTCAATCCATCTCCAAGGTTTTGGCTCCTGAATCTCCCCTGAACCCATCAACTTCTCTCCATCTCAAAAGCACCAATCCTGTCAAAGTCACCTTTGTTTCTGAGCTAGACTACAACAGTGGCCTCCTTACTCGTCTTCCCTACATTCCTTCCTGCGGCTCCATTCTCTTATTGACCATTCACTGATGAAGGAAGCATGCTGTTTTCCAGATCGCCTAGCTGTGGTGTCTAACCCTGGTGTACATCAAATTACCAGGACCCTTTGCTAAAATGCAGCATCCACCTGTAGAGATGCTAATTCATTAGGTTTTGACTGGGATTCCAGAATCCGTCTATGCAATAAGCATCCCAACATGACCTTGATGCAGCCAGTCTGTGAATGAGCATTTAGGGAGCATTGGCTATAGCTCACCTGGACCATACCTGGCCCACTTGAGATGGCCAAAAATGAATCAAAAATGAGTACCCATCTGACGAACACAAGTTCTACTGAGTCCCCACTCTGTGCCAGGCTGTTCAGGCCCTGGGGGTTGGGGGAGGGGGGCGGCATAGAAGTGAATAAAATGTACAAAACTCCCTGTCTTCATGGTGCTTACATTCTGGTAGTAGGAGACAAAATAAATAAAATAAAATATATAAATTGTTAGATGGCAATAAGTGAAGAAAACTAAAACAAGGTGAAGGATGGGGTGATAGAGCTGTGGAGGGAGGGGCAGTTGCCATTTAAAGATGATCAGGGAAGACCTCACTGGGAAAGTGGCAAGACAGTAGACTTGAAGGAGAATAGGAGAGCAAGCCATTCAGCTAGCTGGAGAAAGGGTTTTCCTAGACAAACTCCAGAAGGAGGAAGCATACTTTGCTCTTCTAGCATTCTCCATGAGAACGATATTCTCTGTAGATCCTGTGTTCATTCTCCTAGTCCTCAACTCCAAACTGAAGATATTCCCAATAAAATGTGGTATTTCTCACCTCCATGTCATTGCTCCACTATTCCCTCTGCCTAGAGACCTGCTCTGGACTGGACCCCTCAGCAGTGAAACTTTACAAGTTCAGTTCTTCTACGATCCACCATAATCGGGACACCCTTCTACTACTGCACCTGAGATGCTGGTTAACGTAATTGTCTCCTCCATCCCCAAGACCAGACTTCAGACTATTTGTCTTTATTATGATATCCTTAATGCATAGCAAAGTATTGGGCCAGAGTAAATTCTTGATAAGTGTTAAATGCAGAAAAGAAAGGAGGAGGGAAGGGGGAAGAAGAACTAACTTTACATTAAATGCCAGGATAGAGATTATATAGTGGTGGCAGGTTGGCAAACCAGGACTCCTGCCAACCGGTCCTATGGAGAACACCCTCATTTTTCTACCACCCTTCAGTAGTCATTCTGGAATTGCCTTCAGGTGCAGGTGAGTGATCATAAGATATGGTAATAATAATAATAGCTGTCACCAATCAGGTGTGTGTTACGTGCCAGGCACGACACTCAGTCCCTTACATGCATTACTGCATTACCTCATTTCATCCTCACAACAGCTCTGTGAGGTAGATACAATTATTATCTCTACTTCACAAATAAGCTGTCTGATGTCTTGCCCAAGGTTTCTGGTGTCTTGCCCAAGGTTTCTGGTGAGTGAAGGAGCGAGGATTCAGATCCAGGGAGTGTGACCCACCATAGCCCAGATGTTTAACTTCGGCTTCTGAGTCAACTGAACGGTAACTTCAGGGGGCCCAGGTTCTGCATCAGGAAGCTGGGAGAGCACATGGAAAGAAAGAAGGACGGATGGCCTGAGCCGGAAGAGAGACCTGTTTATGGAGCGAGAAGGTAGGGCAGCAGAGCAGACAGAGGTCCAGGGCTTTGGAAGTCCCATAATCCTCTCAGGATCGGAGGAGCTCTTTGACAAAGCTCTACCCAGAGTAGAGGAAACGAGGCTGAGAAGCCTCTGAGGAAATTTGAGGAGGGTAGCTGGACTTGAAACTGGATTGAGCAGGGATTCAGAAAGCAGGACATTGTGAGGGCGATGTCTCCTGGTTTGACCACAAGTGGACCTGGGGCTGTTTGGCCCTGTGAAGCTGCCCAGCCTTCTGGGGCTGCCCACTGGCCAGGACCACCTCATCGCACCATTCCAGGGGCATCGTTCATGCAGGGCTGTAAGAAGAGCTTTTTTCCAGTGGGTCAGCCGGCCTGGAAAAAAGTGTATTCAGTCCGTATGTCCACAGGACTCTCTCGCCCATCCCAGAGAGTTCTTTCTCCACAGAGGCTATCTGCCCTCCATCCCACTCTCATCCTACATGTGCCCCACCCCAAGAGAGCCTTCTTTCCATCGGGTTTCTCCACCACCTGAACAACATCATTTTACTGCAGGGAGATGGAGGCATAGAGCCTGGGTCAAGGAAGAAAAGACACACACAAAAGGTGAAACGGAGAGAGGTGAGGGGTCTAGCTTGAGCCCAGGCAGGGCCTCTAATTCTGGAAGCTCTGGAGAAACTTGACACCATGGCCAGGTCCTGAGCCAGGGCTGGGGGAGGGAGTAAACCATCTTCCCTGAGCAAGAAGTGAGGGAGAGAGAGTGAGAGTGAGGGGAAGCGCTCTGTTTTCTTTGGCCTCTGCCAGCCCAGGGAGGGAGAGAGAGAGGCCAGAGGGAGGAGGATGGGGCTGGTGGAAAGATCTGGCCTCTGTGTCCTACCCTCTGGAGGAGATGGAGGCTAGAAGGTTGGGGGTGGGAGAGTTGGGAGACCAGGCCCCAATTTCTCCCAGCCTGCTCCCTGTGAGATGTGCAAGGGAGCTGGGGCCACTGAATCCTGGATTCGGGAACCAGGAAGGTGAGACTATGGAGTGTGGTGAAAAGTAGGAGAGCTGGAGGTGGAAAGACAGCGTTACCATGTTGGAGGGATGGGACTAGCCCAAAAGCGTGACCTAAATACTCAGGAAAGTACCTTGATCTCCAAGCTGCCTCAGGCCCTGGTCTCTCCAGCAAGCAGGGCCTGAGGAGGTAGGGGTGGTCCTGGGAAAAGCCCCAGGTTTCGGCAGGCCGGGACACTCCGCTCAGACTTGCAGAGCCCCAACGTGTCTCCTTAGTTTATGCGGACATGTAGACAGATATAGTCATTCTACTCCTAAGAGTAAGGCTTCCTTAGAAGAACTCCATCCCTAACCCTAATTCTCCCAGCGACTTCCATCCCAAATGCCATCCTAAGTCCATGTCATCCACCTCAAACTCCATCTTTCACAAGCCAGTCTCAACTCAAACATTATTCAAAAATCACTGAATTTAACGGCATACTTTTATCCTCATCAAAAACCTTCCTATAGCCCCAGCTCCAGACTCTCTCCTTGATCTATGTAAATCATAAACCTGACCACACAGAGGTGTCTGCTGTGGGCTGGGAATTAACCGACAGTAAGAGTTCACATGTATCGAGCATTTATGAGGTGTTAGGCACTGTAATAAGCCTTTTCTATTTGTTGCTGCATTAATACCAACCTTATGAGTTAGGCATTATTATTCCTACCATCCTACAGAGAAGAAAACCAAGGCTCAGAAATGAGGCTAGTTACTCCAGTCAAGTGTCACCAGCCCTGGATATGACAAGGGAATCACTGCTCCCCTCAGCAAAATCTCACAGGGTGAGAGTGGGGCCTCCCCTAGGATGTCTTCTGTCTGCATATGGGCATGTTATGGCTGCTTCAGAAGCCAAACCAAGCTCTGTCATTTGAAATCCAGATGGGGTCTCTGCTCACATAGGGAAAGTTGGCTCTGAGGTGTCAGAACCTAGAAACATACTGCAGTGACACAAGAATCATAGCGTAGGTGTCAAGGATCTAATCCAGGAAGGCAACCCCAAACCTGGTTAACTTCCAGCCCTGCAGAACCACTGAAGACCCCACCACCATGGCCCCCACTCTACCACTGTGTGTGTGTTGGGGGGAGGACGGGGGACGGGGCTCCTTCTCCAGCCAACTCTAACTTGATCTCATCCTGAGGATTGAGGGGAGATACAAAGAGCGGAGTCCTCAATCAGAACAAGGATGAGGACCTTCTCAACTTAGTGGTTTATGGCGTACAGAGAGAGAGAGACGTGGGCTTGGTCTTACACTCACACACTGTCCCATTTAGGACTTCTCCTGAGAATGTTTTTCTCTAGTCCAGTGAGGGAAGTCAAGAGGGGCTCTACCTCCCTCATTCTAGAGGACTTTACTCAGGGGGACACTGGCCTGCAAAGTTCCCAGGACATCAACAGCTCTGAGCCAGACCAAAGGGAAGGTATCTGCTCTCTGGAGTCCTCTGTCCCTTCCTGGTTTCAGCATTTATCAGGGTTTTTATGGTCAAGGTGTCTGACCACATCAAGAAATGCTCAATGCATCCACCTCCACCACTGCTACTCTCCATCAGCCTTGAGAAGGCAACACAGCCAGGAAACTCTGGCCACAAAGATACCTGATCAAAGGTCTGCTGGGAGACCCAGTCTACAGCCCTAAGTGCTCTGGCTTCAACACCAGAAGACGTCATCTCATGGATACTTCTGGCTTGTAAGCATGGAACATCCTGGCCACAACAACTCTGGCCCCTAGTGTTACATGTTGACATTTCCCAGTTTCTTTCTAAACCAGTCCAGGGGCCCCAGGGATAGCCCAACATGGCCCCCTGAAGCCACCTGTGCTGTCCCATCTTGTTCTCCCTTCTCCCACCCCCAACATTTATCTTCTTTTCATATGCAACATAAGCATTCTTTCTCTTCTGCCACCATCCCCATTTGTCTCTTGGGAGCCACAACCTGGAGTGAGCAATAATAATGAATATAATTAGCTCATGGAAGAGAAGGGGCAAGTGATACAGGCAGCGTAGGACTAGGGGAGGGGCAGAGCCTGGGGAGGGAGGGATGAGGCTCTGATGGGATCATGTCTCAGCTTCCTCTCCCTAGAACCAAAGAGCCAGGAATCCCTGACTGCACAGAGGTAGGAGCTCATGCCCACAACCAAAGCCCATCCCAGCAACTTCTCTGGGCCTGGTGACTGGAGTCCTCCCTGCCCCCACCCCCCTGAATACTGACAGCTCCTGGGGCTGGGAACCCACCATCCACAGATCCCTTCCAGATTCCACAGATGCAGATAAAAGTCCGAATAGAAATAAGCGGCTCTAAGAGGGGCAAAGGCAGACGTGGCCATGACAGCCCCAGATGTGGCTCAGTCATGGCAGCCACCAGGCTGCTGTGGCTGTGAACAGAAATGCAGATCCAGATGGGGCTGGGACCGGGGGCTGAGGAGGGGACAATGCCCAGAGCTGTTTCTGGGCTCCAGGAGAGGTGCAGCTCTGAGAAGGAAAGAGGTGTAGCATTTGACTTCAGGAAAAGACTCAGCCGGGTCCTAGGGAAGACAAATTCTGCAAATGAATCCTTCCACGTCCTCTACCCCAAGCCTCATTTCTTTCTTTCTATACTCTCCTCCCACTCCTGCTGCCCTTCCCCATCTCAGCCTCCAGCCACAGCATCAGCTTCATTGGGACTCTTCTCTGTGGGGGCCCAGGGCTTGTCCTCGGTGGCATTTCCCGCCACAAACCTGACTGTCTCCAGAAAATGGGGGGAAATGCCAGTGTCAGCCTGGCAGGTCAACCTCTGTCCTAAGTCCCACTAATACCGAGCATTCTGGGTGCCATAAAGATGAAGGGGTCCACGGCCCTGCTCTGGGGCCCTGCACATAAACACCCCCAAAGATAAACCTCCCTGCACCATCACCCAGGAGGCCCCTTTACTTTCTACTTTGTTTTGAACTCTCATCCGGGGAGAGTTTGCCAATCACTAACAGCAGGAACTTTCCAGAAGTTATAGAATATACCTCAGCCTTGCCACTAACTCTCAGACAGAGCACCCACAGGCAACCACCTAATAGTGAGTGCAGGAGGCAGGAGGCTGAAGGCCGTCGGTGGAATCGGGGTGGGTCAGTGAATTCTGCATGAAACGGGGCCAGGAAAGATCCCCTTGCCCAGCCCCCACCTCTGGGTGAGCTAGGCCTGCACCCCAGCCAGCCCCTATCCTGGCCCAGTTTGTGACAACAAGGAGACCAGCCCACGCTCCACTTTTCAAAGAGGATTAGCTATCTCAACACAGAACTTCTCCCCTGGGCAGGAAGTTTTTTGTTTTTAAATATACATTAAGCCACACCCATTGCAGAATCAGCCATTGCCTTTGGTCGGGCCTCAGGGAAGATAGCTGCCTCTGTCCTCTCTGGAGGAGCCAGAGCCGCAACCCTGAGACTGCCAAATCTCCTCCTCGCGCTCCACTGCTTCTACTTTATATGCTATGCTGACTGCACTTACAGAGAACCGCTCTGGAGTCTGGGTGGAAGTCCTAGGACTGGATTTCTCAGCATCACCGTGTCCCTTTCGTAATCTCTAGGAATGACCTATTACATTTACCACAGGAACACACAGCCTCTTGTAGAAAAATTCACCCCTTTTTCCGGTTTCCTCCAAAGAGCCCAACTAATACTTCTTGAGCACCTATTACGTGCTACACACATTTTAGCACAGCTACTTTCATCTTTACAACCCTACAAGAGTGGAAATATCACCATCATCTTAAACATGAGGGAACAGCCTCAGAAAGGATAAACAAATTCACCTGAGGTCACACAGCGAATAGGTGAGAGGACAGGGTCAGGACTCGAACCCAAGTCTGAGTCCTCAACCTGTGCTTTCTCCTCCATGTCACACTCCATCTAAGGAAGCTGGAAGCTGGACCCTGAGTGGGCAGAGGAAAACAGCAGAGGAGAAGCACGCGGCACTTCCTCTGGTCCTCACGGTCACGCTCCAGCTGTGACTCAACCTGGCTGCCTTCCTGACAGGCCAGCATCGGGCTTCCACACGTCCCCCCACAGCCCAGGCACAGCACTCTGCAGCCAAGCAAGGCAAAGGGGCAGCCAGTCTCGTTGCCCCCACTCCCCACCAGAGGAGAGCATTCAGAATTATAGACTGATACGGATTATCAATGTTAGAGGAGTTTAAATCAAGGCCGACTCCCGGGAAGGGGGGGGGATGATGGCCAGTTTTACAAAGAAGTGAAATTCTTTGTGCAGAAAGGAGAAGGAAGAAAGCTCCAGAGTAGAAAAAGGGCTGATCAAAGGTTGGAGAAGTGGGCCCACCAGTGTGGGTGGGGTGCACTAGGAATGACACACACTATGTGGGGTTCCTGACCATCTGCAGGTCTCCCATCCAGAGCTCAGAATCCCAGATCCCCGAGGAGCTGCTGCAGCCCCCCTCCTGCGGTCTACTCCACATTCCTCACATTCTTTACGCTCAATTAAGGAGAAATAATCAGGGAGCAAGCAAGGCCACAGCAGGGCAGCCTGCCCCACATTCGCAGCATCGCATGTGTGGAAGCAGCCTCCCTTGGTCAAGCTAGACCGGACCTTGGACCCAGGGGCTTTGCGGGGATCAGGAAAGCAAGCAGTGAGGACAAGGGTGTCTCTCTGCACTCCACAAAGACAAAAGAGCCTGAAGGAAGTGTGGAGGAGCATGGGATCAGCAAAGGAGAAAAGATGAGAAGGCAAGGTCAGAGCAGAGGCAAGGTGTGCAGCCAGAAGACCTCAGCCATCATTTTTTTAATCATGTTATTGCTTTACCGCAGTCCCAGCACTGTCACCATCGCCATCCAGAACGATCATCATATGTCCTTTGAGACACTCCGCATGCTTAGAGCTTTCTCGCCTTTTTCAGTTAGTGGCATGCATTGATTAAGATGTCAAGGGAATGGTACCTCTCTGTGGCCTTCAAAATATACCATCCATAATTTGCAGGGAAATGCCATTCTTGAGCCCAGTGGACCGTGCATATCATTTCCTCCTCTGGGACCCAACAGGCCTGGTCAGCCAAGTAAAGTCCGACTACCACAAGCCTCTATCCAAGGGCTTCCTCCATCCCTGACCCCCAACTTCCACCCTTACAAAAACCTTCCCTGACATCCCCAGAAGACCTAGAGTCTCCCCCTCTCACCTGAGACTTGTAAACAGGACAAATCTTGCGCTGTTTTGTCATTTTAGGTGTGTACATCTATATCCCCACCAGAATGAGTACCGTAATAAATGAATGATCATTATTATTTATTGAGCATGTGCTATGTGCCAGGAACTCTGTTAGCACTTGACAGATGACCGCATTTCATCTTTTTAACATCCTTGGAGGTCATTATTGCTATTATCCCCAATTTACCCATAAGGAAGTTAAGACTTCAAAAGGTTAAGTAACGTGCCAAAGAGATCCAGCTAGTAAATCAAGAAGGGGGGATTTGAACACAGGATCATAAAATGACAAAACCTATGCTATTAATCTAACACTGAGATGTTTGAGGACAAGGTCTATATTTAGCCTTGCTTACCACTAGATGGCAAAGACTAGGTGCTCAGTAGAAGATGGATGGATGGATGGATGGACGAATGGATGTTATGGGCTTTACAACATTGCAGCAATGGAACTAGGCCAAAGCTCTCTTCCCACCTCCTATATCAATGGTTCAAATTTGTGAGATGATTTGTTAGAACAAAGACCCATTCTATGCCCTTTATTAAATGTACTGTTAGGACACACTCTGTGGCCACTTTAGAGCTTCAGTCTATGACAGTATTGACAGTCAGTCTGTGGCCACTTTGGGGTCTTCATGGTCAGAGGGAGGGGCCAATTTATAATCAGGATGGGAATCAGTCTGGGCCTAGTGCGAGGATCTGTGGTCAGTGTATGTCAGAGGAAGGGAACACCTCTCTGCCGAGGTGACTTGCAGCTGACTAGAGGACGGGCAGTTCTCTGAGCATTCAGAGGTGGAGAGATGATATGCGTGAGTAACTGGGTGTGTGGGATAGTACAGGCTGGAGTGTCCTGGGAACGGGGGTGAGGGGATGTGCCCAATAAGCAAGCGCACTGTCCTCTTCATGAGTCACATGTAAGTGTGAGTGCATGGTGTGTGCTGTATGTGGTGGGGCAACAGGGGCTGGGAAGGGTGTGGGAGAGACAAGCACACACCTGTAATAACATTGGCTTCAGACGCTCAGAGCGAAGAAATTCCCCCAACTGTTTTATCAGAGCCGAAGTTACCAAATTACGTTGTTGTTTTAAATTTGAGCTTCTCTGCCTGCAAACTGCAAAGGCAGGGGGTGGGGTGGGGGCTCTCAGGTTCTCGAGCTTAATGCTTGGCTGGGCCTGGAGCTCTACTTCCCCCACACAACCCAGGCTCCCAGAGCTCCCAGGCCCAAGGAACAAAAGTTTTCTCTCTCTGGGCTTTGAAGTAGAAACACTAACTGCTCCCTTTAATTAGAAAGAAACCCCCTATTGTTCCTGCTTTATTACTGATGGATGAAGACATGGGGAGGGGGGATTCTGAAGAGCAGGGGGATGGGGGAGGAGTGGAGGGGACACAAAATCTCTATTTAGACTAGTGAATCTCCACACTCCGTTTCCACGCACCAAACCAGACTTTTTTGATCATCCAATCAACCAAGATTTATAACGCATCCAGTCTTTGATTAGATGTCATAGGAAAGACAGAAGACCAGGTCCCAGCCCTTCAAGAGTTTATAATCGAGGTAAAGGAGGCAGGGCAGGGAGACAAGAAATGAAAGATAATTAATACTAAATCAGTACTGCCAATATAAGCAAGGAGAATTTAGAGTGGGGAGATAGTCCCATGGGACACCCTGCAAAGAAAATTCTGAGTGTGTAGGGACTTCAGCTGAATGCTGCCAACTGGAGAGAAGTGACAGAGCGTGAGGAGAGGGTATTCCCAGTCCGCGCAGGTTAATGGCCTGTGCAAAGGCACAAACGTAGGAATGGGCACAGCTTCTTTGGAGGGCAGTAAGGAAACTGGTCTGCTTGTAGAGGGGGTGGGGGTGGGAACTATGGGAATTCATGTTGCATAGAGCAGATGTAACAGGGGAGTGAAAGCCTTTGAAAGCACATAGGCCATAATGGCCTTGATGAGACAAGTAGGAAGCCATTGGGTTTTCATAAGCAACGGAATGACCTGATAAAAGGTGGCCCTTGGGGAGATTAGTCTGGTGGCCCTGTGCAGGAAGGCATGGAGGGAAGGAATAGTAAAGGTAGGGGAGTGGTTGGGGAGCCCTGAGGAAACTCAGGTAATGATGGCTAAGACTAAGGTGATGGCAGTGGGACCAGGAAAGAAAGAAATACTGTGAGATAGATTTCAAAGGAAAAAATAAGATGTGTTGACAGAATAGACATAAGAGGATAAAGGAGTGGGAACAGTCAAAGACACCTCCAAGATCTTCATTCTGGGAGACTAGGAAGGTAATGGAGGGAAGAAGAGAGCAAAAGCCCTCTAGAGGAAGTAAGGGACCAGAAGAGTTAATAAACAAAGCCCCCCAAATCATCATTCTCCCTTCCAGAGCCCAAAGAGGTCTTGAACCCAGTACTCAGAAGACAGCAACTCCAGGGCAGAAAAGCCCTATCCCCTTAGACAAGGAAGACCATCGCGAAAACAACTTTTGTACAATTTTTTTCAGGCACTTCAAAGTGATTCACACCTATACCTCATTTGAGCCTCAGAACAACCACAGCAGGTACCACTATCTCCATTTTACAGGTGGAAAAAAAAAATGGAGCCCCAGAAAGACTCAACTTCCTCTAAGTCAGATAAGTAGTTAAGGGCAGAGCTGGGAGCAGAAGCCTTCTGACTTTCAGCTCAGAACCCCTCCTGATGCCTATTGGTAGCCCAGGGGAGGAGAGACACCTGGAGCAATGTGCCCTGAGTCATTGGGGGCAAGGAGGCTGGGGCTTAGAGGGAAGGTCCACCCTGGACCTCAACCGCACCTCCAGCCTGCTCCTCATACTCACATAGGGCGTAAGTCGGGAGCCCAGGGTTGGAAACGCCAAGTCTAATCAGACCTCACAAGCCCACAGATGGTTTGAATCAACGTGCTACCTTGATAGGAATAATGAGGAGTCCTGAAGACAGTCTTATGCCAGCTCCATCCATCTGGACTGAGAACCACATCTTCCACAAGAATTTCTCCAACCAGGGTCCCATTACCCTCCAATGTGGATCAGTCCTTCATGGGGAAAGCCCCTGGCCCCACATCACAGCTCCTCCCCAGCTCCTCCCAGCAGAACCATCCACAGGTTTTCCAAAAACTTTGGCTTCAGGTTCTGATTTGATCAACTCGGACTTCTCAGGCCTTTCATGAGATTGAAAACAGTTCCTAGGGAGAAATGAGTGACCATGGGTCACAAGGCCAGAAAAGGGGTTGTGAGTCAATGTGTTAGGGTGGATGGGCCTGCATCCAGACAGATGCAGAACCAGACAAATCAATGCCCCCTCCCCTACTTCCTGCAGAATGAGTATTCCCAATGTTCATTGTTTCATTCATTCAACATCAATGTCATCAGGACATTTCCTTTGATGAGACACCTGACCTAGGGCACCCAAATCTCATGAAGCCTGGGGTTAATTAATCTGTGAGGTCGCAGCATCCCGGGAACTGCCCCAGACCTATAGTTTTGTAGAACCTCGCCTCTTACTGGGGGGGGCCTAGTGGAGTCAGGTCCCCGGAATGACAGCAGTCATCCTTCCCCAGAAACAGCTCAGGCTTGGGACTTCAGCTGCTCCCTCCCACCACAGAGGGTGGCCTTGTGGGCAGGGACTTGCTTTAATAAAAATTTGGCCTACCCACCCCTTTGCCTAGCAAAGCTTAATTTGAAGCTTAAAAAACAATGAAGTTAATTTTTAAAAACCTTTCATTGAGTTCCATGAGACCCCTATTAATTTTATTGTTTCAATAAAGCATTTATTTAATTGTCTCCAGAAGGGCCCTGTTAAATGCACAGATGTTACCTGAGTCAGAAGGGAGAGAGCTGGGAACCTTTTTTTTTTTCTTTTTCTTTTTACCCTCTCTGGTTAGCACGTTAGCAGGATTCTATTATTGGATTAACTGATTGTCACCTTTAAAGTCACAAAATGGAACCCTGAGGGAATGAGACACAAGGCAGGTAAATTCTGAGGAGCAGTTCAGGTCACAGTTGCAGGAAGTAAGAAGCCAAGCTCATGGGCTTGGTTAAGACAAAGGAAGGGATTTTTTTCTGCTGATGAGGAGACATTTGTTATTGAGCCTCTGGCACAAAGCTGATGTTCCTGAAAAATGTCAGAGGACAAGCACATTACTACCGGTAGATGTATGGCGTCCAAACCATAAGAGGGGAAGGGCTCAGCTTGAGTTGGCAGATCACTGGAATGTCATTTTTAGTCCTTCCACAATTATTTACTATCTACTATATGCTGCTAAAACTTGTAGCTTTGAGCATATAGCAGTGAACAAAACAAAGGCCCAGCTCTCATGGTGCTTATATTCCTATGAGGAAAACCAATCAACAAAAAAGTAAAAATATAATTAACATAACAAGATAATTTCAGACGATGGTAAGTGATCTAAGGACAAAGCAGAGTAATGTAGAGAGTGGTCAAAGGAGGCTGGCTGTCAGATGAGATGACATTTGAGTTAAGACTTCAATATACAGAGAAGGAGCCAACCACAGGAAAGTCAAAGAGAAGAGTCTTCAAGGTAGAACGGGAACAGCAAGTGCAAAGATCCTGGGGCCCCATTTTGAGAGGAGCATTATCAACAGAGTAAGTGATCAGAAGAGCATGAACTAGGGTAAGGTGACCAGACGTCCCGCTTTTGGCGGGACAGTCCCGATTTTGAACAATTTGTCCCACGTCCCGTGGTGTTTTAAAAAAGTCCCAATTTTTGAAAAGAATGCACAACAAGTTAGGGAACGGCGGGAGATAGACAAAATTTTTAATCAAGAACCCTCTCCCACCCCGGTCAATGGTGCCCCGCTTTACCAATGTTAAAATCTGGTCACCTTAAACTAGGGAGAACTAGGGCCCAGGAGACCCTCTTATATCAAGTCTATTTCAAGAACTACCTTAGGACAGAGAATCCATCATTCACCTTTGAGTCCCTAGTTATTTGCTTGGTGTCTAACACAGAGAAGGCAAACAATACATGTATGATTGAAAGGGGTGTGGGGGGGGGGAATGAGAGGAAGAGGAAGATTGAACACTTAGAGAGAGCTTCATTTAGTCAGATTATTTTTTAAATTCAAAAACCAATTAAAACAGAAAGGAGATGGGAGCTCAGTCTATATACTAGCTGATTTGTTACCAAACTAAGGGGAAATAGGGTGGGGGAGGGAGAGTGAGGGGAGGAAGATGTGGCAATATACATCTGAATCCATTTAGGAAATCAAAATTTAATTGAAGAAACAGTCATAATAATCACTCAAAATTATTATAGGCTCTGATTTAGAGCTTACAAAATTCTTTTGCATATATTATTTGTTTCTAACAGCCTTGTAAATTGGAAAATAAAAGTATTGGTCAATATTTAACTAGTTGCCTATCATCCTTGGCACTATGCTAAGCACATCAGGAATAGAAATCAAACAAGGCCCTGCTTTCATGGAGTATATAGTCCAGGGTAGACAGACTTCAATCAAATGACACAATGAGAGAAATTACAACCACAATTGTGTTGCAAATGGATAGGTATACAGGCTACGAGAACCTATAGTGGGAGGGATCAGATAAGACATCCTTGAGGAGGTATCTTAGAAGCTAAGTTCTGAGATTGGAGTAAGTAGGCAAAGAAGGAAGATAAGAGTGTTCCAAGCAGAGGGAACAATAAGTTGGGGGAGAGAGTAAGGTGCAAATGAAGAGCAGGGGAAGGTAAGTGAGTGTAGAGCGGAAATAGGGAGGCAGAGCATAGTTAAGGGGGAAATGGAAGAGGTGGACAAGGCTGTAGTATGTGGGACCTCACAGAGCATGGATGAAGGTTTGTCTTTGGTCTGCTGGAAACCAGAAGCCAATGAAGGTTTGAAGTTATCTCCAAGTACTTGAACAAGCTGTCTTGGGGAAGATGGTTTAGATTTACTACCATCAACTGATGTCTTGGCTACTTGCAAGAAAGTCAGTGTGTCCATCAAGCGGAAGTGGGTGAGGGTGAGTGAACCATTTGAACATCAGGGAGGAAGGAGTACTACTTTAGTCAGGAGATTGGGCAAGATCAACGGCTCTAAGTTTTTTACCATTCAGGCTCCTTTTATTTATCCTGCTGTCCCACGATTTTAAAAGGCTGCCTACCAGGGTTTATTTATAGAATATAATTCCCCCCTCCCCATTTTTATCAATAAACAACCAATGTCATTCATGAATACAAGAGACCCACCCACACACAAAGTCAATGTTTCTCTTGACTGGGCAAACATCATAAAATAGGTATCATTTTCTGCAGACTTTCTGAAATATTGGCAATATCTTCCCCCCCTTGCCAATCCATTCACAGACTCCTGGAGATCTTTGGGGTCCAGGCTGGAAACGACTCTTCAATGGTCATACCCAAGGTCTCTTCCAACCAGGGGACTCTCTGAACCATGAGGTAGAGCCTCAGTATGTGCAGGCAGTTGGGGAAGGAGCAATAGATGTGAATGTAAACTAAAGCCGTCAGGGCAGGCTTTCTGGGAAGAAAAAATCTTGAGAAGCATCTTGAAGGATGGGCAAGCTTTGGAGAGGTAAGGAAAGGGTGTCAGCAGGCAGGCGTAGCAGAGCATGCTGTAAGATTGGTGAAGCAACCAGCCAGGCTGCTCCACTGAGCCAGGAAGTGCTTGTGGATACAACAGACGAGGGGTAGGTTGCGACTGACTTTAAATGCCAAGCTAAATTATCCTCCAAATGACAGGGAATCGTTAAAGATTTTAGAACAGGAAAACGATGTGTTGGAAGCAGTGTTCTTGGCAGATGGATCTGGAGCCAATACACACTTGGAGGTGGGAGAAGAACATCTAGGGGACCCAATCAACAGACCAGATGTGAGAGGAAGAGCCTGGACTGGGGAGGATGGCAGTGAAAAAATAAAGGAGCTAATCCAAGAGACGACGTTTTTTAAAAGCATGGGACTTGAACTTGAATTTAAAAGCATCAAAGAGACGCTGAGGTGTCTTAGAGCCTGCTGGTAGAGAAATGAAAGCTTATCGGGGGAGGGGATGATGAACACATGGGGCATCTCAAGGAGTCTGTACGCAGTAAATCCTTCGGGTGGTTACCTCTGCAGGTGGGGTTGGAGGGGCAGGCAAGGTGGCTTTTACATCTTACGATATATAATCTTTTAATGGAGGGATTTTGTGTAATTTTTGCTTCCTATTTTGTACATTTTGGAATTTTTCAAATAATTATTTTAATTCCATGCAGACTCAGAATTTCTTTAACCCTTTGTAAGCCATCCCTCCTGACATGTTCCCTCTGCCCCACAGCAAAGGGGAAAGAAGGGATGACTTACAGAGTCGGCTAGGGGCTCTGAAAAACACTTCCTAGGAATTTAGTCTCAGCTCCTGAGTCTGTGGTTTCTTTCCTTAGGGTGGTGGTGAGGGTTTTCTCAATGGTCCTCTTTCTGTGCCTCCCTCCTTCTCTCCCCTCTCCCTTGCCCCTGCAGGGCCTGCCTCTGTCCTCAATGGCTCCAACGTCACCAGACCCCCATCTTTGAAGCCAGATTGCAGTGCCGGGCTTGGGAAGACAGACCTGGGGATTTGTAGAGCTGAAACCAGCCCTAGCCCAGCTCAGCTCAGCTCAGGAGCTGAGCTACAGGTGGCAACAGCACGAGCTCTGCTGTCAGAAGCATTTGTCCAAATCCAGCTCTGCCACAAGTTACCTAACCTCTCTGTCATTTTCCCATCTTGAAAATTGGAGATAATAATAGTATTTATCTGCTGAAAGTATTAAGTGGATTAAGTGATGATGAAAGGCATTTAATAAGGGTGCTCTTTCATTAGTGTTAATAAGAACAATAAAATAATAAATCTTTATGACCAAACTTTGTTGCTTAGAGGCAAAAATAACCTTAAGGCGCTTCCATCTTGATGCTTACTGGTGGCATTCTTTGCATCTCTGCCTCTCCCTTTGACTGTGGCTCTCCCCCCACCCCCCCAACTGCCGCCACCACCACCACCCCCTCCACCCACCACCCCAAAACTAACAAAGAGCTGAGAGAAGAGGTGAATCAGGGACTGAGCTGCTGCTGTCTGATTCATGGTGGTCTACTCTGCTGCTTATGATGTGTGTGACATTTGACAGGTTCCTTAATCTCATAAACCTCAATTCCCTCATCTATAAAACGGGAATAATACTACTAAAATCAAAGTCTGTGTCCAAAGCTTAGACAGTTCTTGGCACACAGCAGGCGTTCAGTACCTAACAGTTCTCCACTGGGGTTCCAAATAGGGACCAGCTCTTTCCTGCCTGACCCCCACACCTAAGACCCTCCATAATCTCCTTTGCATTAGTCTCTGATGGTTTCAGGTGAGTCTTCCCAATTACATCATAAGCTCTTGGGCAGAGGCACCTGTCAGGAATAGTCTTCTTCCTGGGCCTGGGCCCAGGCCAGCCGCCTGAGGCAGCTGCGGAAGAGGAAGAGAAATGTCAGCCCTCTAGAGATCCAGAACCAGATGCACAACCTCAATAGCCACTCTTTCTTCCTCTCTTCTCTCTGGTTTCCAAACCGGAGCTCTGAGGCTGCTCACAAAGAACTGATTCTTTCTGTTTGACCACGACCTAGAAGAAAAGTTGCCCCATTGATTCAGGGTGCATCTTCCTTGGTCAGAGGAGGTGTGATATGCTAGATCCTATCACTTGGCCCCTAGGTTCCCTGTTTCCATCCTTCTCCCATGAAAAGGCCTCTGAACAAAGGCAAAAGCCTCCCCTCAACCACCCCTGCACCAGAGTCCATCCATCACCCATTAATCCAATGGCTAACTCTCCCTCCCTCCACCTGCCTGGGAAAACAGAGGCCCTGGGGTACAGCCCTCACTGATAAGCTCTAAGCAGGTACCTCTCAGTCTTCCCTGTTCTCAGCCTCATCCACCCACCCCCCACACCCAACCTCCAGCTCCTCCAATCAAAGGAAACTATGAAGGAGACAGGGCACACATCTCAGACTGCCAGACAGGGAAAGAAAGAGAAGCTGTCATAGAGCATCTCTCCGGGCTGGGGGGTGAGGTTGAGCATGAGGGAGGAGGGAGAAAGAGAGAACCAGGCCCAGGAAGGAGATTGAGAGGGACACTAGATGACAGACTTGAAGGTTCAGACAGACAGAGAGACCAGCCCAGAAGTGAGAGCTCTGGGAGCACACAGAGCCTTTTGGTTTCTGGAGGGCCTTACTCTCTGCCAGGGTCATGGAACCAAAATGGCTCATGTTCCCATCTTGAGACCCAATGGAGAGGAACTAACCTCTTTTCCAGAAACAGTGGAAAGAGGCCCCCTGAGCCAGGGCTTTCTGCCCTTTGTCTGACTACTCTTCTCAAGATCCAGGATTTTTTTTTTGTCTCCGCCTCCATGTTTCTGCATTTTGTCTATCTTGTCTCCTCTCTCCTCCCTCTCTGCACCCCATCTCTGTCTCGGATCATTTCTTGGGGACTCTGCCTTGGGGCTCCCGCGCTCTAGTGTGTAGGAAACCTGACCTCCATCATCTGTTTTTTATATTTTGGAAACGTCCCTCCACTTAACTTCCTACCTGAGGGAAGTGGGGGTGGGAGAGAAGGCGGCCTGGCTCCACCCCTTTCCCTCCCCCATGCTTTTCTGAATCTATTCCCTCTCCGGCTCCTTGCCCCAGGGAGTGTGACGCGGAGGTCTTTCCTGCTCTGGGTCACTGAGGCATTAGGAATCAGGCCCCAAGTCACCGTCTTCCTCCACAGCTCACCACAGGGTTGGGGAGGCAGTGAGGCCTCTTCTGATCCAGCGCTAGTTTGCTGATTTGGGAAAAAGTGAAAATTTCAGGCAGAGATAAGGCCCAGGAGGCTGACAGATTCTACCAGTGGAAACCAAGAAAGAAAGTAGTCCAAGTCATTTCTGCTTCTAGGCAGAGTTACAGCCAACCAGGTTGCCTAATATGTCATCACAGATGTTTACTTGTTTAATATTATTATTAAGGCTACCAATAAATTACACATACTGAGGGCTTATCCTGTGCCAGGCACTTTATATGTCTGTGCGTTTCATCCACTCAGCAACTTTATACAGTAGGCACTATTATTATCTCCCATTTTCTTAATGAGAAAATGAATACTAGAGAGGTTAGCAGACTTGCCCAAAGTATTACAACTCAGCTAACAAGATCTGAACTCAGCCAGGTTTTTTGACTCCGAGTTCTAAGCTCTTTACATCAAGTTTTCCAAGACCTGAAAAATATATTTTGTTATTTGCTTTTAGAGCAAATCCACAGAACTCAGAATAAACCTTCAAGATCCCAGGGACCAGGCACCCCAGTTGGAGAAATATTGTTTGTAACTCACTACTTGAAGAACCAGCTAGCAAAGATTATGTGAAAAGTCTGGAAGAAGGTATTTCATGAAGACCTGGGAGGACAGCGGTGGGGGGGAGGGGTGCAGAAAGCCAATGATAGCTGTAAGTCAGGAGACAATGCAGGCATGAGGCTGGGGAAGTCTTGCTCTGTGCAGGGTAATGTAAAGAGGGTAACTGAGTTAGGCAGAGGGCTGGGTCCAGCTCACAGAGGCCTGAAAGCCCAGTTATATGTTCCAGGTTGCTGAGCAGAAGATGAATACAGTTGGCCCTCCATATCTGCAGGTTCTGCATCCCCAATCAACCAACCATTGATGGAAAATATTTGGAAAAAAAAATACAATGTTATGTTATTGCTGACATGTACTATGTAGTTAGGCCTACAATAATTGTGTCTGTGCTGAATATGTTCCCAAAATAGGCTGACCAGATGTATCATCTTAAACAGGACAGAAAGCAACAGTACTATCCCATTTCAAACAGTACGTATGGTCAGCCTACTGACCCCTTGAATTTAGCCCAATGAGATTAGGCTGACCATACACACCATTTGAAATGGGACAGTACTGTTGTTTTCTGTCCCATTTAAAACGGTACATCTGGGATGCAGAGATATCTCAGCAGGATAGGTGCTTGCCTTACAACCGTGAAGTCCTGGGATGGAGTTCTGGCCCCGGCCCCTGCAAACCCATACGCTGAACTGCAGCTTAACTGGTAACTGCCAGGATGGCAGTGAAGGTTTTTGCCTCCCATTACATCTACTTGCATGGAAAGAAACTATATGTCACAAGTAATGATGTGCAACTGCGAAGACTGCTCTGGATCTCTCTCTCTCTCTCTCTCTCTCTCTTTCTGCCTCTCACTTTCTTTCAAACAATAAAATAAATCTTGAAAAAGTAATAATAAAATAAAATGGTGCATCTGGTCAGCCTATCCCTAAACAATACAGCATAACAACTATTTACACAGCATTTACACTGTATTATATTGTAAGAAATCTAGAGATGATTAAGGTATATGGGAGGATGTGCATAGGTTATATACAAAAACATTTTATAAGAGGGACTTGGGCATCCATGGATTTTGGTGTCCATGGGGGCTCCTGGAACCAATCCCCTGTGGATACCAAGGGAGGACTGTTCTTCAAAAGAAGCATTTGAGATCCGGACTGGAGGGAAAAGGTAGACAATGAAGAGGGCTGCTGAGAGGCTCGTATTACAATCCTGGGGGTTTAGAACAATCTCACAAAAACTGCAGAAAGAGGTTACCTAAAAGACACTTCCAAAAACCTAGGCATTTTGGAGCCTGGGCCAACCGTTTCCTTCCCAAGGTTTGCTATGTAAGTTAGTGTTTGGATGGGGTAGGGCAGTGGGAGGCAGAGGGAGAAGCAGGGAAATATGATGTGTCCCTGACACTGAGCCCTCACACGAGCAGACACTCTGGTCTGAGGGCTGCGGCCTTGACTGAGAGCATTCAGTGCTCTGAGCTGGACACTGGCCTGAGGACTGGTCTGGGAGGCCCAGATTACTGGTCCTGCCAGTTCTTTGGGGCAGGGTGGGTGGGCAGATCTGCAGCCCGCAGCAGTGGTTTTGTGTCTTTTGCAGTTCTTTGAAAGGATGATTCCTCTCCCTGGGTGGCAAAAAAGGAAAGAAAAAAAAAAAAAGCAAATAAGCAAAATTTGGTTAAGAACTCAAGAACTGCCAATTCAGAAACTCTAATCTGTTCAAAAAGTTCAATCCCTTTTTTTCAGAGGCCAAAAACCTATTTCCATCAAAGACTGTGTATGTCTGTGTGTCTGAGAGCTGGTGAGGGAGACTGAGTGAGTGTGAGAAGGAGAGTTGAAATGCCTTTGTTCCTGTGTGTGAGGCTGCTGCTCTGTAGGCTTATGTGTGCGTGTTGTGCGTACATTTGTGCTTGTTTCTCAGGCCTCTGTGTGCATTGAACTTTCAAACCATAACAGAAACACTGAAGCTTGGCAAAGATATCATAGGAATAATTATCTAATTTTGGAACATGTTATTATAATACCTACATGATGTGTAACGAACCTAACAATGTTCACGTTATATTCACCAGCTCTGAGTTACAGACCTGCAAATGCCAAGTCCTACCTCAGAGGCTTCTCCAAGACCTGAGAGCAGAGCAGGCCCCAAAGTACCCCTCACAAGGGCTTCTTCATGGGTCAGGAAGTTGGGCTGAAAGGGGGCAGAGCCTATCTTGGGATGGCAACTCCCTTCCTCCCAGAATCCCTATTCCTCCCCAGTAGAGGACCCTCTGGAACTGGTCAGGAAATAGCCATATTGGGGTCACAAAGGCAGATAGGCTTTCCCTGACTCAGCTGAGGGCCAGAGGGCCTCCTGATCTGTAAGGCTTTCCTCTTCCCCAGGGGGCTGGATTGAACTGAGGCTGAGTGTGAGGGGAATGTTTGCTGTTTGCTGCTGCTCCCTGTTGACTTTAGCCAGTAGCTCTGTTTACAAACCCAGGTCGGTTTTCCCAGCACAGTTAATTAGACCAAAGACATCTGGAGTGAGGGCTGGGGAGGGCATCTGCTCAGAGCCCTCCTCCACCCCCCACCCCCCATTCAGCAGCAATGGCCAGCACAGGACAGAACAGCTAAACAGGACCAGACCAGACGCCATCAAACCCAAAGGTTCTCTGGAGTACCATGGCTTCTCTCGCTCTGCTTTTCCCATGCTTGCTAAGTTAGAAGGGGCCCCAACTCTCAGTCTCTGGGAACCCCAGGAGTCATTGCTGAATACCTCAGTGGGATCACAGGCTGGAGATCAAGGACTCCTCCTCTCCTCTACCCTTCCATGTCCAAAAGAACCGGGTAGAGATCCCTGCCACTCTTTCATATGGTGACTCTACATTCTTTCGCCTCCTGCAGGAAAATCTCCCCTCTCTGGACACCCTCTCAGAGAGGAGCTTCTGGCCTCTCGTCCTGGCCCCTGGGCTCCTCTTTAGCCAACCTCTAACACTGCGAGGGAAGAAAGACCTTAATCACTCCAGGCCCAGGAGGCAGGAAGGTGCCCAGGAGGTGAGAGGATCTAGGTGGGCACTTTCAGGGCAGTGAGGAAGTGGAGGGCTGGGAGGGGGAGTGGCAGCGGCTTATCTCTCCCAGGAGGGGGGAGTTCACTCCAAACAGCTAATGCACTGGCCTGTGAAAGCCCCTCAATTAGCACTAATGATGCAATCAGGGAGGGAGGAGGAGGGACCAGAAGTTCTGGTGGAGTCAGCACCAACGTACACACAAAGTACACGTTCCCTTCCTCCGACCAAGTGGCCCTTTCAGACACACCAGTGCGCACACTCCACACAGTCTGGATCACGCACGCCCGTGGGCCCAAATGCATTCTTTGCGGAAACTACTAGCATGCCTATGGGTCATGATCTGCTGTTGACCGCGTCTGACTGCGGAGATCCTGGGGGAAGGAGTTCCACTTGGGGCTACCGCGACAGGGACCAGGAAAATCAGAAAGACTTGGTAGAGAAGGTTAAGCAGGACATCTCCGAAAATTTCATGATCATTCCTTTGATCTCAGAGTTCTCACCCACGCGCGCTCGCAGGTGCCAGCCCTCTGCGTCCGTCTCCCCGCCACCCCGACCGCGAATCCTGAACTGGGCGAGGAGCCGCCACCCCTTGGTCCCACCCGCGGGAGGCGGGACCCACGCGCCTTCCCTTCGCCCAGCCCACCCCGAGGCCCCGGGTCCCAGGGAGGACGCTTTGGGATCACAAGGATCGCCAAGCACCCCGGGACCCAGCTGTCCCCTTCGGAGCCCATTGCCCGCCGGCTTCGCCCCTTTACCTACTCCCCCACCCCGGCCGGCCGGCTCCGTTATCCACCTCCCGGTCCCGTTATCCAGCAGCCACGGACGGCCCCGTTATCCGCCCTCGCGCTGGGCTGGGAGCCCCCGCGCCTCGCGGGCCGCCGCCAGCCCCTCCCCCTCTCCCCGGCCGGAGCTCCGAGGGCCGCGGGCCGGGCAGGGCCGGAGCCGCCTCCGCGCCGCTTCCCAGGCCGGGACGGCCGCAGGAGGAGGTCCTGCTGTCAGTCAGCGGGGAAGGCCGGGCCGGGCGGCCGGAGGGGGCGGCGCCGAGGACGGGCTCGGGCCGGGAGCGGGGAGGCGGAGGCGGAGGGGGCGGGGGCGGGGGCGGCTCCGGGCCTTATAAGCGGCGGGGGCAGGGCGGGAGGGAGGCAAGTGTCAGGCCGATGTGCGGCCCGCGAGGGGCCGGGGCCGGGGTCGGGGCCGCCGGGGCCATGCGCACGAGCTGGGCAGGGGGCCGGCGGGGCGCAGAGCGGAGCCGCCTCGGAGCCTGAGCCTCCCGGGGCCGGGGCCGGGGCGCCGCGCGGGGCCGGCCGGCCGGCGGGGGAGGGGAGCGATGCGGCGCCGGAGGGCGGCGGTCGCCGCGGGTTTCTGCGCCTCCTTCCTGCTGGGCTCCGTCCTCAACGTGCTCTTCGCACCGGGCTCGGAGCCTCCGCGGCCAGGCCAGTCCCCCGGGCCATCGCCAGCCCCGGGCCCGGGCCGTCGCGGGGGCCGAGGGGAGCTGGCCCGGCAGATCCGAGCGCGCTACGAGGAGGTGCAGCGCTATTCCCGCGGGGGCCCCGGGCCCGGGGCTGGCCGGCCGGAGCGGCGGCGCCTGATGGACCTGGCTCCGGGCGGGCCGGGCCTGCAGCGTCCCCGGCTCCCGCGGGCCCGGCCCCTGCCCGACGGCGCCCCGGGCTGGCCCCCAGCTCCCGGTCCGGGTTCCCCTGGCCCGGGCCCGCGCCTGGGCTGCGCCGCGCTTCGCAACGTGTCCGGCGCACAGTATGTGGGCTCCGGCTACACCAAGGCCGTGTACCGAGTCCGTCTGCCCGGCGGCGCCGCGGTGGCGCTCAAGGCGGTGGACTTCAGCGGCCACGATCTGGGCAGCTGCGTGCGCGAGTTCGGGGCACGGAGGGGCTGTTATCGTCTGGCGGCCCACAAACTGCTCAAGGAGATGGTGCTGCTGGAGCGGCTGCGGCACCCCAACGTGCTGCAGGTACGAGGGTGGGGGTACAGGGGTGAGGGTGCTGGCTGGACGTGCCCAGGCCCCGATCACTCTGGCTGGAAGAGAACCCTTGTTCTTATAGATAAGGCGGCTGAGCCCCAATGGCTGTGTCCAGGTTAAGCTAGGTGCTGAACCCGGACCATGGTCGCTTCAAACTACACCACCCTACTTCTCACTCCTGGGTGGGCTTCCCTTTTTGGAGGGACTCCTGGGTTTCTCTGCCTCCACACCATATCCCTTGAAGACAAAAGTCAGGAGAGAGGGTCCCAAAACTCAGGGTGAGAGGTCCCTAAGGCCTTAGGACCCTGCTTCTGCTGGAGCAAGTGGTGTTGAGCACCAGGGAAATGATCCCAAGATGTGGGATGGTGGTCATCCCTGAGTCAGGAGCTCAACTGCAGTGTTAAGGTCCCCTTTCTTGGTGGAATGTGAACCCTACTTCTCTCAACTTCCATAAAGTGACTTGTCTGACTTTGAAGATGGGGTGGGACAGCAGTGGGGTTGGGAAGGGCTAGAAAAGAGACCCAATGTCCAGCTTGATTACCAGAGACTATCCCCACCCTCTATCCCACCCAGAAACCGTTGGAGAGACTGGAGGGTTTGGGTAGTAGGCCAGAAAATGCGCAGCCCTTCCCATGAGTGACCCTGGTTTTCTGCAGGCCTTCAAGTGGGCCTTTGAACCATGGAGAAAACCTCTGGGTCTTAGCTCAGTGCTCAAGGGAGGGCCTGAATGTCACATTATCTGAGCAAATGTGGCCATGAGACTGGAAGATTGAGAAGGCCACATGCCCAGGTTCCTACTAAATGGGTCTCTCTCTCTCTCTCTCTCTCTCTCTCTCTCTCTCTCTCTCTCTCTCTCTCTCTCTCTCTCTCTCCCTCCCTCCCTCCCTCCCTCCCCCCCTCCCCCTCCCCCTCCCTCCCTCCCTCCTCTTTGCTGGGGCGGGGGGATGATTCCCCTCCAGGCTAGAATAAGAGAGTAGACCTCTCACAATCCCAGCACTGCCCTAACATACCCACTGTCTCCTCTTTTCCAGCTCTCTGTCCTGAGTCGGCTCTAGGATTAGTCAAACCATTCCCTTTGCACATGTCTGAGCAGTCTGAGAGGGGAATCCCTGACTGCTCTTGGCCTGGTGAACACAGGGTGTGTGCAGAATCCCCAGTGGAGGAACTTTGCCCACACCTTCCACCTCCTAGCCCATTCAAATGAACCTTTCTGCACCCAGCAGAACTGAACAGAAACCCAGGAGTCCCTTCCGGCTCTTCTCAGGAGTGGACCCCAGGCCTGGGTGGGCACTGAAGATTAGGAGAGAGACGCCAGCGAGTTCCGTATAGCCCTTTGGTTCCTGGTCTCCCCAGGCTACCCCAGCCCGGGTGAGACACTTGTAACCAGGTTATGGGCCCTGAACTGGTTGCAAGAGGTCAGGCAGGGCCAACAGTTGTGGGTGGTTATGCCTGTTTGCATGGCTGACACTGGGGAGTTTCAGGGAGTAAGCGGCTGGTTACGTGGCCATTCTAACTGGGAGGATCTTGTTCGCTTCCCCGAGGCTCTTGGAAACCCCCACTTTTTGGAAACCCTGGGGTTTCAGCCAGATTCTGAGATGGTAGAGAAGGTCTTGAGTGACTTAACAAGACATTAAGTATTAGTTGACTCAAGACACCCTCCCTCCTGCTCTGGACAGGTTTGAGGTTTGATATGCTTTCCTGTTTCTTAAGGAGCTTCTCGCTCCTTCACTGACCCATCCAAACTTCCTACCAAGCAGCCAGCTAGCTGCCCTACGCGCACTGCAGGAGGGTCCTCCACTTTCATGCCAGACCCCCCCGGCACAATCCTCAGGGTGCTTAAGAAAAGAATTACAACTGAATAATTCTCACCCATTCCCTCACTAGACCAAAACTGCTCCTGTCTGGGGTTGGCTGAGCAACTTGTGTAGGGTCAGAGACTGGGGTTAGTTGCCGTAGGGCATACTTATAGGTTATAAGGTGGGTAAGTTCCCCGTCCTTTCTGTTGGGGGGAAAGATGAAAAACTACCATTACAGGGAGGCAGGGTTCCCTTAGTGTGAGTTTAGGAATGCTTTGGGGTGGGTCTCCCCCTGCTAGTCCCCAACACCCAGGCCAGTGTCACTTTGGCTTCTTCAACAAAGCTACCTCTGCTGCCAGGAAAGCCTGCCGTGTGGTCTTGCTCAGGAGCTTCGGCAAGGGCGTGCAGGGAACTAGAAATAATGTTTTAATTCCTCATAATCATTTAAAATTTCAGAACTGTTTGACGGTTTGCTGAACTGGGGAGGAGCCAGAGAACGTTTCTTAGAGTTCCCGCTCCCCCAGGCTGCCAGAGACCCCCTCCCCTTCTCTGGCAACCTGGCTCCAGAGTTGGTGCTGTGGGTTCTAATAGAAAATGTCCTGCATAGCATGTTCCACTGGGCACTTTCCAGCACTTGCTCTGGTCTCCAGGGGACTGCCTGGGCAAGATCTCTCTGTCCATCTCGTGACCCCTCCCCACCCCAACACTGATACGCACACACTCCCTCCCTCAAGGGACAGATGCCTCTATAGCCCAGGGTCAAAGGGCACAAGGGTCTTCCCCCCCACTTCTGTTGTCCCGGGGCCTCAGTCCTCAGATGGGCTTTCCAGCCCTGCTTTGAGCCCAGTTTCTGTCCCTGTTAGAGTATATTTCTCCTCCTGAACAAAAGATGAGACTGAAATGTTCAGCCTCACGCTTCCTGGGGGGGGGGGGGGGGGGGTAATGGTGTCTTTTTATTTTTTCCTGAGGGGTGTTGATTAATACCTCGTTAACAGCGCATTTAACGACCTCCGGGTGTTTAATAACCTTCAGAAGTTTCCCACAAAGACTCAGACTCTGGGCAAGAAAATGAGAACCAGGCCCCAGGGCTGCTCCCCTTACCTTCCCCCGCCCCACCAGGGTCTGGGGCCTCCCTGGGCTGATTTGAGAGATTGGGGCAGGGGGGTTGGAATAAGAGGGAAGAATAGGGTACCTGGAACTGCCCTCAGGTCCCCCAAGTCCCAGTCCTAGTCATCTGATGCCAGACACTGAGTGGCACCTTCCCTTGTGCCAGCAGGACTGGGACAGCTGGCTCCAGGGAGGGGGAGCTGAAAGGGTACTCCTGGGACAGAAGAGGGCAAGGGAGGGCCTAGAGTGGAGCTAGGGAGGGTATGATTGATGGCATGAAGGGTGACAATGTGAAGGGACATCTAGTCCCTGGGCTTGGCTCCCCCTGCCAGCCCACATCATGCAGCTGTCCCTTCTCTGTACTCTGGCTGGGACAACTCGGCCTTTATGTTCCTACCTCACAGGGTGCTGGTTGTTTTGAGCATAGTCTGACCTCAGCTCATGTGCAGTATATGGGAGATGTCAGGAGAAGCAATGTTCTCTGTGGATGCTGGTTTAGGTGTTGGTGACAAAGTCAAGCTGGACTTCTCAGAAGACACTGGCCAAGCCCCTCCCCAGATCATATGGAATGGGCAGGCCCTTGTGACCAGGCCCCCAAAGGAACTGACCTTCCCCAGGAGCCATCCCTTACTGCCATCCCCATTGATGTGTGTGGCCCCTGTGCACCAATGCAGAGAACACCCAAGCGTGTGCCCTGTAGATTCCCTGTTCTTATCAGTACTTGTCACCAATCCTGAGGGAGCGTGCTTCTCCTCCCACAAGACCTGAGCAGAATGAAAAGGAAGCTGCTAGGAAGTGGAAATGATGAAGAATCAACAAGAGCTGGCTAGTCGATTAGCAAATGGTGCTTTTGGAAAGAACCAGGCTGTAGAAAATTGAGTGACACAAATTTGAATCCTACCTCCTAAATTTATCAACTGTGTGACCTTGTGCAAGTAACTTAACCTCTCTGAGTTGGTTTCCTCACCTGTAAATTGGAGATAGTAATAGTACCTACTATGCCCACTTGAGATGGTTTTCAGAATTGAGTTACACGTGTAAAATAATGTAACAATGCCTGGCTCATGGTTAACACATGATGACCAGACCAGCCCACTTACCCAAGTGGCAAGAGGTAAGGGGCTGATATAGTCAGTCGGAACTCTGGCTACAGGGACAGAGAGCAGGCTTCCCAGGCAACACTGCTATTCTCTTCTGGACTGAGTTAAAACAAAGGCATAGAGATGGCCAGGAAGAGGTGCTGAGGGCAGAGGAGGGCGGGGGAACATGATAGCCTTTCTCTGTCTCCACCCCCACCCTATAATCTAATGACCCACCCTGGGCCTCCCCCAGCTCTATGGCTACTGCTACCAGGACAGCGACGACATCCCGGACACCCTGACTACCATCACAGAGCTGGGCGCCCCTGTGGAGATGATCCAGCTGCTGCAGACATCCTGGGAGGATCGATTTCGAGTGAGCAGGGAGGGGGACGAGGCCCTGGGCTCCTTGCTTGTCTGCTTCTCCCTTAGAAGGCCAACTCTCCGGAGCAGCTTAGATGCCTCCTCAGGGGAGGGAGAGAGAGGGAGGGATGGAGCAAAGCTGACTCGGCCATCAGCCAAGGGGTTAAAAAAAGAAGCAAGACATAGAAGAGGACCCTGAGGTTGTGGGTGGCTCTTCCACACACGCGCGCGCACACACACACACCCCTCCCCCAACACACCCTGTCAGCCTGACTGCAGGAGTGCCAGTGTCCTAGGACTAGAAAAGACCTTAAAGCCATCTTGACCCTCTAGTTCCATATACTGGACCACACTTCAACATGCAAATTCAGGGAGGAGAAGCATCCTCCTCAGGCGTCCTTGCTGTCCACTTCCCGCTCACTCCATGTTACTGTCAGGGTCAGACAGAGGTTCATAGAAAATCACTGGCTTGCTCTAGAAGGCCCCAGGCCTCAGCCCCTCATGAGCACTGGGGATTCTCAGAGAAAGGTCAAGCCTCCTGAGCCAAGTCCAGAGCTCCGAAGGAAGGAGCCCTGGAGTCCCCACGTCCCCTCCCATGAGAGAAGCCGTGAGCAACCTTGTGTCCGCTCCTCAGATCTGCCTGAGTCTGGGCCGCCTCCTCCACCACCTGGCCCACTCCCCGCTGGGTTCGGTCACTCTGCTGGACTTCCGCCCCCGACAGTTCGTGCTGGTGGACGGGGAGCTGAAGGTGACAGATCTGGATGACGCACGCGTGGAGGAGACGCCGTGTACAAGCAGTGCCCACTGCATACTTGAGTTTCCAGCCAGGAACTTCACCCTGCCCTGCTCAGCCCAGGGCTGGTGCGAGGGCATGAATGAGAAGCGCAACCTCTACAATGCCTACAGGTGACCTCCGCCCCCGACTCAGGAAGGCCAGGGAGATGGGGACTGGGGGGAGGCATGGCTGGGAGAGAGCCACCACAAGGTGCAGGAGCCCCAGCCTTGACCAGTGGAGCTGCAGGGGCGGGGAACGGCCTCCACCCAGTCAAGAAAGGCAGTGCAGGCTCTGGCAGATGAGGCTAAAAATAGCCAGTTCCCAGGAGACACTGGGTTGGGGGTGGAAGCTGGGAGCATCCTAAAATAGCATCAGACTCAGAACCTAGAGCTGGTGACATGATGGCATGGGCCCTTCACTTCTGGAAGCTTCTCCCTGAGGCCCAGCCCCGGGTCTGCTCTGACACTTGTCAGTCAGCCAGAGGGTGATGTGGGGCTGAGGTGCGGGGGAAGACAGACCTCACATTTCGGTTTGGCATAAAGTTAGTTGTGAACTTAGCATGTGCCCAGACCCCCGCCCTGACTCTGAGCCGACTCATGGCACACCCGGGGGACACACCTGCTTGGTAGGCCTGGGAGATCAGGCTCCCGGGCCAGATCTGGGTTCTGGTGGTGAATAGAAAGGATGTGTCCCCAAAAGCTGGACTACTGAGCCCCTGGTTTCTCTCTGCCCCAGGTTTTTCTTCACATACCTCCTGCCCCACAGTGCCCCACCCTCACTCCGGCCTCTGCTGGACAGCATTGTCAATGCCACAGGTGAGCTGTCCAGGGCCCATCTGCTTCTCATCATGCTGTCCCACCCCCAGCAGATGTGGAGACAAGAATGACCCAGGACAGTACCTGATCCAGAAACCATCACTGACCAAAGTGGCCTGCTGCGGCAAACCCCTCCCCGGGTCACGGGTCCTCTGGGCGCAGGCTCCCGAGGGAGGGAGGGAAAGGCAGCTAGCTGGCAGCCTACCTAGGGGAGGGGAGGAGGAGGAGCCTCCACATCTGCTCATAGTCATGCTGGGTCCCACAGGAGAGCTCACCTGGGGCGTAGACGAGGCTCTGGCCCAGCTGGAGAAGGTGCTGCACTTGTTCCGTAGTGGGCAGTATCTGCAGAACTCCACAGCGGACAGCAGAGCAGGTGAGTGGCCCCAGCAGGGATCCAGGGGCTGGGAGGCGGGGAGCCTGTGGAAGGTGAGTGATCCCTCTAATTGGACTAAGTGGCTCATCCCTCCTCTAAGGATCACTTGGACTGATGCACAAAGACCCCTGACTATGTAGCCTTCACTTGGAGGTCTCACCTCTGGCTGAACCAGAACAACTATAATACAGCCTTAAACTAGGGTGTAGGCTAAGGTGACCAGTCGTCCCGCTTTTGGCGGGACAGTCCCGATTTTTAACAATTTGTCCTGCATCCCGCCACGTTTTT
>PVKE010016558.1:0-23212 GCA_004027555.1 Craseonycteris thonglongyai | reverse complement strand
TTAATAATATATACATATATACATACATATGCACACATATCTTTATCCTTTAATTTTCACAAGGATCATGTTAATATACTCATTTTACTGAGATGAAAATAGAGGCTTAGGAAGTCTAATTTACACAAACAAGGTCACAGAGCAGTTAAACGTGTTCCCTTTCGATTTGTACCCCTGATCTCATTGGCTCTGGGGCTCTAGATCTCAACGCTGACAACCATTTAATGATTCTTGTTAGAATTGGGCCACAAGTCACGAAAACAGGGAACCCGCAACGCTGTCCAGGGTCTTGAGAAGGGGACGCTGGTCGAGTGGAATCATGTGGTAACTGGACCCTGAAGAGCGGGACCCTGAAGAAACGCGGGCGGCGGCAGATCTGGAAATTTGGGAGCCATCTAGATGGGAGACTGAGGCAAAGAGGGATAGGGTACTGCATGGTAATCATGTCCGATTCTTCCTTAAGAAAATTCATACCTCCACTTCATGAACGTGAAAACTGGCAGGCGTAGACACGCGGGGAGTGTGGGGTGGGCATGTGGGCGGAGCCGCGGGGGGGCGGGGGGGGTGGAGCCTGCCCCTCCAAGCGGCGGTGACTAGCGCCCCACGAACCTGTAGGCTTTCCCGTGCAGCGCGCCTCCCGCTGCGCCCGCGCCCCCGCCCCCTCCGCGGCCCCACGCCGACTTCTTCCTCCTCAGACTGTCTCCAGCTCACGCACCTGCAGGTTCCGTTATGGCGACCCGCAGCCCCAGCGTCGTGGTGAGCAGCTTGGCCCGCCAGGCCCGGGGCGGCAGCAGCCGGCCTGCGAGGAGTGGGGCCCGTAGTGCAGGCTCTGGTCCCGGGTGGCCCGGGGAAGCCGGGTGGCTGGGGACTTCCGCAGTTCCCGGGGTTCGGCTTTACGTCACATGGGGCGGCGGGGGAAACGGAATGGAGAGGTAGGGGTAGATACCTCCTCAGGAGAGCCCTGGGAAAGCGTGTAGGTAGAGCGGGGTGTGTGTGTGTGTGTGTGTACGTGGGAGGGAGGGTAAATGTCGTGTTGGTCGACTTACGCTGTTTGCGAGAGCACTGTGGCGGTGGGCTAACACTGGAATGATCTGGTGAAGCAAGGGAGAGGCCCCATTCTCTGTACATTAGTGGTGAGGGCCTCCGGGCACCTCTGTAGAAGGCCTAAGCACGGACGCAACCATATAGGAGGGCACGTGGGGCCTGGTATTTGCATGTAGTTCCGCAAATACTATCATGAATGTTTGTGCCTCATTGACTCCGCATCGCAGCCTTGGTAGCGGTCATCATGCCTATCGTTTTACACACGAAGGAAATAGAGAAATGACATTAGGTATTTTACCGGCCCAGAGGTAGTAGGCCTTGAATTCAGATCTGCTTGAATCTGGATCCCATGCTGTTTAATGCTGTAGGGTACTGAAAATGTGATTCTGATCCTTATGTTCAAGGACATTCGTATAATAACCTGCATCTCATATCTTCTCTCCAGCCTTATTGGTTCTTTTTCTTCTTTCTGGAATAAGCCAGGCACCTCACCTTTCTGATCATGCTTGCTAAAATAGCCAACCCCTTCCCAAAAGTTAAATGCCTAGCCATCATCATCATCATCACCATCATCGTCATCATAATTTTAACAGTTACCTAATTACCTGTTGATTGTCTCCTACTGAAACATAAACTTTATAAGGACAGGAATCACCACTCTAATTCCAGTTCATAGTACAGTATCTGGCATGTAAGAAAATTTTAATAATGATTTATTGAATGCATAAATAATTAACCACTTGGGCCCTAAAAAAGGGGGATTCTATTTCTTTTTAGGCTTTGTGACTTAAGGTAAAGGGCAGTGTTCTTAACGGAGTCTGGCCTGGAATCCTGCTGTGTAGCTTTAGGCAACTTACATTACTTTTATGGGCTTAAGTGTTAATGGGGGAGGATAAATAATTTTCTTCTCTTCTGAGTTCTTCTGGCTGGACTAATCAAATTAACACGGGACAGATTAACAGGAGAAAATGACCAAATTTATTGCATGTATACATGTGGTGGTTCCATATGAATACAAATAGAAGGACTTGCAGTTGAGGCTTATATGCCATCTAGAGCTAAGGAGAAAGGTGGGAGTTGTGGCTTGGGATTTCAAAGGGTAGGAAGGCAATTCGGTAAATAAATGTTTGCTGGGCCAATTTTAACAATGAGACACAGAGAATACTGATCAAAGGGGACTTGATAGGTTTCTCCCAGTCTATCATATTTAGTTCACTTTAAACTATAGCTGTCTATGATGATAGCTCCCTTTCTGGAGCAAGTTCTCTATCTAAATTCTTTTAGGCAGTTGGGGGAAGGTCAAAGGTTTTTCCTGAGTCTTTTGTTTCTTGAAAATAACCAGCTTAAAATAATATCCCAAAAGGCATATTTTGGGGTGGCAAACTCTGCTTCCTCTCGGTGTCCTTAAGTATAATTGAAGTGCTGGCTAACGCTTGGTGTGCCATCATGAGAATGTCAGAGCTTGAATTAGAGCAATGAACAAACATTAAATTTCTTGTTAAACTTGGCAAGAGTGGAAGTTACTGAAAGGAGTATAAGATGGTTTATGTGAATAAACAACCATAGTGTAGTCCCTGACTAGGAATAGTAGTACTAGCTACCAGTTTACTTATTTGGTCCTCCAAACAACCCTGTAACAATAATATGATTATTACCATTTTACATAGGAGGAATCTTGAAAGCCTCAGAGAGGTTAAGTAATTTAAACTCAACATAGCATACCCACATCACAAAGAGGAACTCAGACTCAAACCTACCCTGTTTCCCCAAAAATAAGACAGTGTCTTATATTAATTTTTGCTCCCAAAGATGCGCTAGGTCTTATTTTCAGGGGAATGTCTTATACGTATTTCAGCGAGAGGCAAATCTGTAAGTAGGTCTTATTTTCAGGGGATGTCTTACTTTTGGGGAAACACGGTAGATCTCTCTTAAGAGCCTGTGCACTTAAATGTTGTGCTACTAGTAGGTACTCAAAATGGTGGGGGCTGTTGTTTTTATTCAGTTGCTGAGGAAGTTAGATGTTTTTAGCTTTAGGGTATGATGCCTACACTAGCATAGGTGAATTATTACTAGAATTGGCTGGTGTTACTTTCATTTGGGTTTTTGGTTTTCAAATTCCTGTTCCTTTATTTCCTTCCCAGAAATTGTCTGCATGTTAGAAGTAACAGACACTTAAATAGTGCTTACTATATACTGGTTGTTGTTCTAAGCCCTTTACATACAGTAACTGGTCTGATATTTATAACAAATTTTGTGGGGCTTAGAGGGGTTAATTAACTTGCCCAAGATCACCAGTAATGCTAGGATTTGAATCTACAAGGTGTGACAGTTAAGTTAGCAAACTTGCCACCATGTGCTTATGTTGGCAGCACTGTTCAAACAACTTGGTAAGGTTTCATAACCTTGGTATATCAGTGTCTCACAGCTGTGTTCATGTCAATGTGTGGTGGTGTCTTGCTAAGTGGCATTCATTATTGTTGCGTGTTTTTGTGTGCCATCACGAGAATGTCAGAGCTTGAATGAGAGCAATGAACAAACATTAAATTTCTTGTTAAACTTGGCAAGAGCAGAAGTGAAGTAGTGGACATGTTAGTCCAAGTTAATGGGGATAATGCCATTAAGAAAACAGCTGTGCACAAGTAGACTTAAATGTTTTTCTGAGGGGAAAGTGTCACTGATGAAGAGAGGTCAGGGCAGCCAGTAACAAGCAGAACTGAAGAAAACATTGCAAGAATTTATTGAATTGTGCATCAGAATCATTGGCTGACTGTGGGAAGCATAGCAGACAAAGTAAACATTGACAGAGAAACAGTTAGGAAAATCTTACTGAAACTCTTGGCATGAGAAAGATGTGTGCAAAAAATGGTCCCAAAGTTCACCAATGAACAAAAGCAAAGGGAAGTTGAAGTTTGCCAAGACTTTTTGGAGAGGCAAGATGTTTTGGGCCATGTTATCACTGGTAATGAAACATGGGTTTACCAATACGACCCTGAACCAAAGCATCCAAGTACACAATGGAAGTCAGCCAATTGTTTACAACCAACTTCCGTCAGTCCAAATCAAGAGTCAAAACGATGTTGCTAACCTTATTTGATATCAGAGGGGTTGTTCATTATGAATTTGTACCAAGTGGAGAAACACTCAACCCAGTTGACTACTTGGAAGTGCTGAAAAAGCTGGATGAAAAAGTTAGATGAAAGTGACCTGAACTTTTTGCCAACAACTCATGGCTCTTGCATCACGACAATGCACCAGCTCACACAGCACTTTCTGTGAGGGAGTTTTTAGCCAGTCAACAAATAACTGTATTGGAACACCCTCCCTACTCATATGCTCTGGCCCCCTATGACTTTTTTCTTTACTGGAAAATAAAGGAAATATTGAAAGGAAGACATTTGATGACATTCAGGACGTCAAGGGAAATACAACTATGGTTCTGTTGGCCATTCCAGAAAAAGAGTTCCAAAATTGCTTTGAAGGGTGAACTAGGTGCTGACATTGGTGCATAGCTTCCCAAGGGGAGTACTTCAAAAGTGATCATAGTGATATTCAGCAATGAGGTATATGGCACTTTTTCCAGGATGAGTTCGTGAACTTAATTGTCAGACCTCATATATATTTGTCTAAAAGGAACATAACTATTATTCCACTGTGCACACTAATAAAAGGAAAGATCATAGTGTTGGATAAATTCATGTCCTTGCACATGTAGTAGTTATGGGCTCACTTACCTAGGAGCAGCTAATAATTTATCCCCTGGGTTTAATAGTCAAGGATGCTGATTTTAATTCTTATAATCCTTACATTGTTGTAAACCTTTTAATTCTTTAACCCTTAGAAGGGAGGGCAAGCAAGTTATATATGTAATTTATTTGTAACACTGATATAAAATTGGAAGATGAATATACTACTAGCTTAAATTATTTTCACAGTTAGGAATATGTGTATCAGTAATTCATAATTTTTTTAATGATAAACTGAGTTATCATCTCAATGGGATGGCATATTATCTGCCATGATGTTTTTGAGAAAAAAAATTTTTTAAGATTTATTTTATTGTTTTTGACAGAGAGAGAGATACAGAGACAGAGACAGAGAGAAGGGAGAGGGCCCAGTACAGTCTCCATAGTTGCACATCATCGGTTTTTCCACATAATTTCATTCCACAGGTGGGTGAGGGGCTACACAGGGCAAGAACTGGGCCAAGGTCTTCACCCCGGTGAGAACTGAACTGGGGTCACTCCCCAGCTCAGCACATGGGTCCACATGGGCCTGGACCGGGATTTGATCCTTGGTCCCCAGGTCTGCAAAGTGAGCGCTTAACCCACTGAGCCATCTTGGCTTCCCCATTTTTTGAGAATTTTAATGTATCTGAATATAAAAGGCACAGATATGCTACTTAGCAATTTTTTATCCATTCTTGCAGTTTGAAATTGTTGGTTACTATGAATAAAATAAAATGTATTTTATCTATTGTGTATATCTTTTAACTCATTTTTTAAAAGATTTATTTTATTGTTTTTGACAGAGATAGAGAGAGAGAGACAGAGAGAAGGGGGAGAGCCCAGAGCAGTCTCCATAGTTGTACGTCATCAGTTTTTGACATGGTTTTGTTCCACACAGGTGGGCAGGGGCTGTGCAGGGCAGGAACTGGGCTGGGGGCCTCCTGCATGGGAGGCATGCCCCCTCGAGCCAGGGATCGAATTGGGGAGTGAGAACCGAACTGGGGGCCTCCAGCATGGGAAGCACACCTCAGTTCAGCATATGGGTCCACACAGGTTGGGGCCAGGATTCGATCCTTGGTCCCTGGGGCTGCAAAGCAAGTGCTTAACCCGCTGAGCAATCCCGGCTTCCCCTTAACTCATTTTAAGATTTGTCTTGTTTGGACCCACGAACACTGTCAGTTTTTGACCACAAAGAGACTTAAGTAATCCTAGTCACATACTGATGAATTATTGTTGCAAGTATTTTCTTAGCCATAATTAAATTCCTTGCTTACTGTAGCTTTAGATTAGAAATTTTATGTGTGAACCACAAACATTTTCACATATGATAACCATTATATATGTGACACACATAACTGTTAAGGATGTGTGATTCCAGTTTTATCAGAATGTAAAATAATTTGGGTAATTTATGATAGAAAAATACTGACTTTGATTCTAGACAAAGGATAGATATAAATGTTATATTTTCCAATGATCTTTTACAGTAGTAAAAATACCTGCGTGGATTTTATCATTAACAACTATATTACAGATAGGTTAGAATTTGAGAGCTGTGTTCTAATCTAAAGCATTGAGTAGATGCAGTCAGATTTTTGAACTGTCTCGGTAAATGGTAAGTAATTCAGTTATTAATAACCTATCCTTTGATTTCCAGTTCAGCCAGAAGTGGCCATAATGGGAAAGGTGGATCTGGAAGAAACCACATTTTCATTTATTACCACTTCTGGCACTTTCAATGCTCTTACCACAAACATTTTGGGGCTGGGCCCTCCCAAAAGCCATCTGGGACCTTTTTGATCTTCTCTAGCCATTTTATGTTAAGTTCTTGTTATGGACTGAATATTTTCTCCCTGCCCCCCAAATCTTGAAGCCCTAACACTACCCCCCCCAATATGATGGTATTTGGAGATGGGGCCTTTGGGAAGTAATTAGGATTAGGTAAGGTTTTGAGGTTAGGACCTTTGTCTTTTAAGAAAAGGGAGAGCTCTCTCTCCCACCCACATCCTCTAGCCAGCTAAAAGGTAGCCTGGAAGGTAGAAGGTAGCCAGCCACTTAACAGGCAAGAAAAGAGGATTCAGAATGAAACCTACTTTGCTGGCACCTTAATCTTGGAATTCCCAGCCTGCAGAACTGTGAGAAATAAATTACTCTTCTTAAAGCCACCCAGTCTATGATATTTTGTTATGGCAGCCCAAGCAGACTAATACAGTTTTTTTAGAAGGTGTCAGTAATAACTATATGCTTAGATTCATAACCAAGTCACAAATAATAAAACAGATGTGATTACATTCATATAGAAAGTTGAATACTGCTACTGCCTAGGTGACTTAGAAGGCTGTGCTAATTCAGTGTCAGAGACATGCCAGTCCACTCAATTTATGACCTAAGCAACAGAGTGTAATGACCTCTTTAAGCTTGGTATTGCTTTAGGAGGGTGTCACTGGTGCTGGGTGACCTCAGGTTTCAAGTTTATCTTTAGTGTATATATAACTGCTTTTGATAATCAAAAGTTTGTGGACTTGTCAAATTAGATTTCAGTATAAATTATAAGCTTTATTGTGCTATATAGTGGTATGTATGTATGTATGTATTTTCCACTGCATTGCAAGCTGAGGACTGTAAATTTTTAATAATCTTTGTATCCCTCTACAAAATACTGCACAGTACCTTAAGATGGATGCTGAATGCATTTTCATGTGACTGAATATATTGGAATCCCTTCATACCAGAGCAACCACTGGATTGATAACTAATCCATATCAGATGGAGTTAATTAATATAAGATATTAACCAATATCAGATGGGACAAGTAAAGGCTAATCATTTTTAAGGCTACCAAGGATATTTCTGTCTAGCTCTGGTGAGTCTGAGTGTCCTCCTTAATCGCCCATAATATTTTACCTGTATCTTTTTCTTAGCAGTTTAACACTTTGTTTTGTGGTTATTCATTTACATGGCATGCCTTTTACTATACTGTAAACTCTTTGAGGGTAGCTGTGTTGATATTTACCTAATCTTCATTAGTATGCACAAGATAGTAGGTACTCAAATATTTGAGTATTAGTAATAAGAATACAAGTTCTGAAGCAAAGAGGAAACCAACCAATGGGGAGAAAGTATTTGTAAACAATGGTTCTGATAAAGGACTAATATCTAAAATATACAAAGAACTTGTACAACTTAACAACAACAACGTCCAAAAACAAAAACAATCCCATTAAAAAATGGGCAAAAGACCTAAACAGACACTTCACCCACAAAGGCATACAAGTGGCCAACAGATATACGAGAAAATGTGTAACTTCATTAGCTATTAGGGAAATGCAAATCAAAACCAGAATGAGATACCACCTCACACCTGTTAGAATGGTTATAATCAACAAGACAAGGGATAACAAGTGCTGGAGAGGCTGTGGACAAAAAGGAACCCTCATACGCTGCTGGTGGGAATGTAAATTTGTACAGTCACTATGGAGGACAGTATGGAGATACTTCAAAAATTGAGAATGGAGCTACCATATGACCTGGCAATCCCCCTTCTGCGTATCTACCCCCCAAAACTTGAAAACTTTAGTCTGTAAAAACATATGTACCCCAGTTTTTATTGCAGCACTGTGCATGGTGTCCAAGACATGGAAACAACCAAAGTGCCCTTTGATAGATGACTGGATAAAAAAGCTGTGGTACATTTACACAATGGAATATTAGCTATCATAAATTCTGCCATTTACAGCAACATGTATGGAACTTCAGGTCTTCATGCTAAGCAAAATAAGCCAGACAGAAAAAGCTAAGAACCATATGACTGCACTTATGTGTGGAATATAAAACTGAAAGCAGCAAAGAAACAAAAACTCATGGACACAGTCAATAGTTTAGTGGTTACCTGAGGGTAAGTGGGGAGGGGAGTAGAAGAGAAGAGAGGGGGAGCTAAATATATGGTGATGGAAAGAAAATTGACTCTGGGTGTTGAACACATTGTTACATATAGATGAAGTACTATAGGAATTATACACCTGGAACGTATGTAATTTTTACTAACCAATGTCACCCTAATAAATTTAATAATAAAAAAAATTAAAACAAAAGAATACAGGTTCTAAATAAGGTTCTTACCATTTTAAAATTTAAATTCATAGTTAATGATTAAATATTAAAATACTAAAGAAAGACTTTTATTAAAAATAAAATTGGGAAAAGTTGATATTGATACCTTGTCATCATTTAAATAAGATGCTCCTTATTTATCTTTATATTTGAAACATGCACGATTAGACATAATAGTATGATGAACCCTCATCTACTCATTGCCAAGTTTGGACAACTGTCTTTCCATGGCCAATCGTATGTTTTGTAAATTAAGACCCCTATAAATGTTCCCCATTTAGGTATAGTGGATTATAACAAAGTTGTGAATTCATGCCTAAAGTACTTCAAGTGATGCAAGTTTTATGAATTTTTGTTTTTCCTGTTGGCAAGAGTTATATTAACTACTTTTATGTTTGACATAACAAATCAACCCTTTGACGTAAAATGTGATACATAAATCTAATAGTATTGCTTGAAAATAAAAATTTTAAAACTGGAAATTAATTTGATTTGCTGACCAAGGTAGAATTCCTATTTTGGGTTGCATCTCTGCTGCTCTGCCTGTATAAGACTCATGTCTGGGATGGATTCTGGACTAAATTCACTTTGGCTTTGATTGAGACAAACAAGACTCTGAAAGTTCTTAGGCTGTCTGCAAAACCTGTAGCCAGGCATTGAGCAGTTTTCACAGAAGGGATAGTCTTTACAAGTGTTGCATATTTCAGAGTCCTGGGTGGGTCCTGGTTTACGCTTGTGGCGGAAACAGTGAGTAACTGGGAGGAAGGGATGAATAAACTTCAGGGAAGCCATTTTAGCACTCTAGCTGTTTGATTTTGAAGCGCAATGAAATGGTGCGTTTTCATTCATGTCAGGTAGTAGCAGATATGTTCTGATGAGCCTGACAGAAGTGTTTATCCTCTCATAGGATCTAGCAAGGTCTTTTTTTTTTCTATTCTCAAAACTTGAACTAAACATCAGTTTGTTAAATTTAGTACTTGCTTGTTATACAGTATTCTTGAAATGCTCCTGTAGGTGACAGAAATGTCCCATTTCCATTATTTTTGTAGTAAATGTTCTGAATTAAGAATGATGGAAATGTTTAGCAGATACATTAACACTTTGTCTTAGAGGATCTGACATGATCTTTTTTCCCCCAAAATAGATTTTTTTTTTCTGCTGATGAAAGTAATACATGTTTGTTTAAAAACAAATCAATATTGGCTTCTGATGACCCTCAGACCAGCTGCCCAGTGAGCGCCTGTGCACTACGTGCAGTTGCCAGAACATTCCTGTCACTGTGTCCTGGTCTGCCTACCTGAATAACCGCCAGCCTCCCTGCCACATGCACAGACTGAAGCGGTATACAGGTACCAGCAGTCTGACGAGACAGTAACTGAAATTCCTCCAAAGTCTGGTGAACTCAAAACAGCTTTTGAGATTGAAAGAGAGACAACTTGAACCTCAAATTTCTCAGAATATAATTGAGTTCTGTGAATAATATTGTAAATCTTAAATATATATTTTTAAAAATTTAATTAAGCCAAGCTACTTGTGATTAAGCACCTAATGTGATGCTAACTGAAGGAAGAGGTGCTCAGTAGATATTTACCGGTACAGTGAGATTTAATTATGGTTTGACCAGTATTTTTTGAAAAGTGCCAAGGCTCATGCCATCAGCTTGAATGTGATTTGGAAGATATTTAGTCTTGATATCATATGAGATAGAGTAGCATAACTGTGGTTTATTTATTTGAATAAGTTTTAAATATAGTGGTAAATGGGAATTACAAATCAACTATAATAAAAAATGTGATATTGACAGTGGAAAAAAAACCCCTGTCAATATTAAGGTGTGGGAAGTGACAACTCCCCACTTTCTATAGTTGGCCCTTGTTTAGTATATTTCTTCATACCCACCTACCCTTACTTACTTCCTTTCTTTCTCTCATTTCCCCTTCCCTCCTTCCTCTTCTTTTTATATTTTGTATTACAATTTTGAGGGGGTCTTGTTTTAATATATCTTAAATTTTTTCTTACTTTTTATATGTATGTATAAAAACATATACTACCAAAAGTGATTTACAAGAAAGACTTGAATTAAAAAAAATTCAATATATAGTCACTGAAGAAAATTTGAAATATATGGGGTAAGGAACTAAAAATTGCTGTGACTTGCCTCCCCAAGGTAATAGTTTTCATGATTTTGCTCTATTTTTTTCTCCGTGTATAGGTGCATATATAATAGTTATAAAACTGTAATCATTGCACATTTTACCACCACAGGTGCTGCATCATTGATGTTATTAAATATTGTGTATGCCAGGAACTGGGCATACCAGGACAACCAATATGTGGTTGTACTGAAATAATCTTGGAGTTTATACTATGAAGGCACCTCATGAGTGCATTATAACAATCTCAGACTTCTAGTAGTTTGGGTTTTTAAAAAATAGAGCTTTAAAATTTTTTTCAGGGAATCTGGGTTGGCTCAGCAGGTTAAGTGCTCACTTTGCAGCCCCAAGGACTGAGGATTGAATCCCAGCCCCCACCCATGTGGACCCATATGCTGAACTGGGGTGTGCTTCCCGTGTAGGAGGCGCCCAGTTCAGTTCTTGCCCCCTCTCATTCGGGCCCCAGCTCGACGGGGCATGCGTCCCATGTCCCCCACCCAATCCCTGCCCTGTGCGGCCCCCACCCACATGTGTGGAATGAAATCATGTTGAAAACTGATGATGTACAACTATGGAGACTGCTCTGTGCCCTCCCCCTTCTCTCTATCTCTGTCTCTGTCAAAAACAATAAAAAAATCTTTAAAAAATTTTTTTCTACTGTGAGATGAGAGGGGGCACTTGGATTTGGGGTGAGGAACAGCAGTTTTTCTTGTTCAGAGTGATAATTTAATAGACTGCAGTGTATTAAGATTTTTTATATTAAATTTTCAGAAGTAGAGAGAATAGTATAATGAATCCCATATACTCATCACCCATGTTTAACTATCAAAATTTTATCACATTTGTCTTAGCTCTTTAAAGATTTTCTTTTTCTCTGCTGAACTGAAAGAAATTTCATGTCATTTTACTTCTGCAATCTATTTTTTTTTACGTTATGTATACTTTACCATCTTTTTAAATTTTTATTTATTTATTTTTATTGTTAAATTTAGTGGGGTGACATTGATGGGTAATAATTAGACAGTTTCCAGATGTACAAGTCCACATCACATCACCCATACATCTCATTATGTGCCCACCACCCAGAATCAGCTCCCCGTCCATCACCATATATCCGGTGCCCACTCCCACTCCACCCCCCCACCAACTCATCTCTAAAACATGGTTGATTTCTTACATAACTAATTCATTATCATATCTACAAAGATACTGAAAGTTCTTCATATGTCATACCTAAATTTCTATGCTACACTAAGGTTTGTTTGTTTGTTTGTTTTTAAAGGTTTATTTTATTGTTTTCATGAAGGTGAGAGACAGAGAGAAGGGGGAGGGCCCAGAGCAGTCTCCATAGTGGTACATCATCAGTTATGACATGGTTTAATTCCACACAGGTGGATGTGGGATTACTTGGGGCGGGAACTGGAGCGGGGGCCTCCCACACGGGAGGTGGGAACGTTCGCCACCTGATGGTTACCAGTTCTGCCACAGTTCAGCATATGGTTTTGCATGGGCCAGGGCCAGGAATCAAACCCAGGACTTTGTGATTGCGAGGCAAGTGCTCAACCGCTGAGCTATTCTGGCTAAGGTTTTTAACATCTTAATTCAATCATCAAGTGTCTGTATCCTGTAATGCTCTCATTGAAACAGCCATATTTCTTTTTCAGATTAGTGATGACGAACCAGGTTATGACCTAGATTTATTTTGTATACCTCGTCATTACGCCGAGGATTTGGAAAAGGTGTTTATTCCTCATGGACTAATTATGGACAGGTTAGTAAGATCTTAAATTGAAGTTTTTGTTTTTTTCTTATATTGATATCAGGTATCAGCAACTGTTTTAAAGGTTTTATTTTATTTTATTGACAGAGAGAGAGGCAGACAGAGATACAGAGAGAAGGGAGAGGGTCCAGAGCAATCTCCATAGTTGTATGTCATTCATTTTCCGATACAGTTTTATTACACAGTTGGGCACGGGCCTGCTCAGGGCAGGAACTGGGACAGGGGCCTCCTGAATGGGCCTTGGCAAGAACTGAACTGGGGGTATACCCCAGTTCAGCATATGAGTTTGCATGGGCTGGGGCCAGGATTCAATCCTCGGACCCTGGGGCTGCAAAGCAAGTGCTCATCTGCTGAGCCATCACAGCTTCCCCAGCAACTGTTTTAAGTAGGTGATATTTGATCATAAACGAGGCCAGCTTGTCAAATAATAGATGCTTTCTATTTTAAAATTTCTCTTTACAGAAAAGGAGGGGAGGGCTTACTAATTACCCAGTATAAATCATGGTATACTGGGAATTTGTAAGGAGTAGAATAAAGTAAACATTGAAGGGAAATTGGAAGAATGACCTCTTGTCCCAGTCTTTGATTTCTCATCCCTGAACAAGGTAATGGGCTGGGGCTGAATCCCATAAAGGCAAGGTCAGATTTTGATTACTATGCACATCTAGCTTGAAATTTTCCCCTTAAATGAATCACAGTGAAAAACTTTACTTGATACTTAAATGTTTGCATTGTGTGTAATGTTATTTTGGTTTTGATTTTAAAATTATATCAATACCTGGGTATTGTGAAATATTCTAACTGTAGAGACTATAAATAAGAGTAAAGTCCTCTCTTCTCAGCCTCCTGTGCACATTTCCTCTCTACCCACAGGCTATACACATATGCTGTCTGCAAATATACATATATCTTTTAACACATGGGTATGTTACTATATATACATCTAAAATGTATTGAACATTTTTTTCATTTTAGTATGTCCAGAGCTGTCCCATGTAATTTAAAGGCTGCATAGCATTTCATTTTGGGGCTGTAATATAATTTGTTTAACCAGTCCCCTATTGCTAGACATGCAAGATCTCCCATTATTTTGCTTTTATAGACCATACTAGAAGGGAACATCCTTTTACACACATTTTGGCACTTGCTCAGCTTTATCCATGTGGAACTTCTGAGTCAAGGGACAGGTGTTTATTGATTGTTTTTTTTTTAGAGATTTATTTTATAGTTTTTGACAGAGACAGAGAGGCAGAGAGAAGGGAGAGGGCCTAGAGCAGTCCCCATAGTTGTATGTCATCAGTTTTTTACTTTGTTCCACACAGGTGGGTGGGGGCCATGCAGGGCAGGAACTGGGCTGGGGGCTTCCCACATGGGAAGCATGCCCCCTTGAACTGGGGGCTGAATCAGGGGATGAGGACTGAACTGGGGGCCTCCCCCATGGGAAGCACACCCCAGTTCAGCATATGGGTCTGCATGGGTCCACACAGGCTGGGGTAGGAATTCGAATCTTGGTCCCTGGGGCTGCAAAGTGAATGCTTAACACACTGAGCCATTCAGGCTTTCCCTATTGAACATTTTGATACTATCAAATTATCCTCCAGAAAGTTATGTTGATTTATACTCCTAATGGTATATGAGAGTATTATTTTCCTCACAATCTCTTCTAATATTGTATATTATACAAATTTCATTTAGTCAGAATTTTACAATCAGATAGGTGAAATGGTATGTTAAATTTTATTTTAAAATTTTATGATAGATGTCATAATGTACCTGGCTTTTGAAGGTTTTTGAAATTATTGTCTTTGCTTTATGAAGCAGGGATATACTTCGTGGGGGCAAATGATGTGTTTTGTGGAAGTTTAATGCATTAGGCATGTCTGTTATAAAGTTTAAATGTATTTCTATTATAATATAAATTAATTCCTATTAAAGTTCTGATTTTATTTTTGTAGAACTGAACGGCTTGCTCGAGATGTTATGAAGGAAATGGGAGGCCATCACATTGTAGCCCTGTGCGTGCTCAAAGGGGGCTATAAATTCTTTGCTGACCTGCTGGATTATATCAAAGTCCTGAACAGAAATAGTGATAAATCTATTCCTATGACTGTAGATTTTATCAGATTGAAGAGCTACTGTGTAAGTATACTTAATGTATATTTTTTAAAACTAGCATCTATAGGTTTGTATGCTTTTGAGGCTTTGCGAACTGTTAATATACTTACATGTTTATTTCACTTGGTTACAATGAGATTTTCTAATATATTCAGTACTTATATCCAAGTGAATATTGTCTTCTTCAAACTAGTCACCTTGGAAATTATATGCTGTACTTATTTTAAAGGTTTTTTTTTTTTTTTTGGTTTCCTTTTTCTTTGGGGGGCATTTTTTTTTTTACAGTGGTGAAAGAAGTTTATTGATAGTAAAAGTAGAGGAAGTACACTTCCAAGACATGGAAGTGGGCCTCAAGCAAGAAGGGATGTATCAAAAGGCCGATTACAAAGGGCTGAGCAGAGGAAGTACACTTCCAAGAGGCGAAAGTGTGCCTTGAGCAAGAAAGATGGCTCAAAAGACCTTGGGGGTGTTTTAATTTTTGAATTTCTAAAACCCTTTTTAAGAATTACTGTTGGGACTTGAGCGATACTTTTTTCACTGTACTTATCTGGTGACAGATATCTTTGCTGCAGCTAGATTGGTTTTCAGGGGAGTCGTAAGACATTTGGAGCTAGGTCTGATCAATAAGGTCGGTCAAGATTTATATCCTAGAAAGCACATATGGAGCAAGATCATTGACACATTGAAGAAACCCTTTTGATTAACAGTCACTCTGACTGTGTACCATGAGCTCAAATGCTTCAGAAGATTGACACTGGGATGAACCAAAATCAATGTAATCTTTATACATGAATTTCATCATCCACAATTTCTTTGATCATGTGAACGTTTGGTTTTTATTATTTCATATTGTTGCTTTGTTTCTGGTTACAAGTTGGCAGTGTAGTTCCTGTGTGTTACTGTTTTTCTTAAAAGTGGGATTTCTCCTAGCTTTTTCAAAGGTTAGAATAAATGTCCAGTCTTTACTGTTTTATGAATCAGTATTATACTGAATTTTTGTAGAAACTTGCCTTATGTTTATATTTTCATTGAGAATAAGACCACTTACCTACATTTAACTTTCAACCTTCATTCTTTTCATTAATCATCTATTTGACCCAAGTCTTCAACGTCTTTCATATTTTCATTAGTCCAATGGGTGATCAGATAACCATTTAAGTATTATAGACATTTTCCCTAACCTGTTAAAACCCTTATGTTTATACATCATGACATTGCTTCATACTTATAAGCTCCTTTTAACTTGTAAAAGTCTTATTTGAATTAAAGACTTGTTTAAATACAAAATTGGATTTTTACTGAACAGAAGTTCATTTGTTTTACCCTTCTTTCCTTCCTTTACACTAAGATTTAATTTTAATCAGTATAGCTGCTAACATTATAGCTGCCCAATTTTTACTATATTATTGCTTAGAGTCAAAACATGTACTTACTGTCCATGGTATGATTTCTCTCTGTGATCCTCTTAAGCACCCCTCCACACACACATAAAAAATAATTTTTATACATTATGATTGATACTTCATTCCTCTAGGAATTTGGGCAGAATGTTCTTTGAAAAGAAAACTCAAAAACAAATGAGGGAACTTCGATATTTTCTTTTTAAAGGTATTTTATAGTTGTAAGAGAAATTTGAAGCAAAGGAACACTTTGACATTCTAATTCCTTGTTTTACTTTTAGTTTTTTTTTTTTTATTATTAGTTTGATATCTTAGAGGATTACTATATTTTTCTGTATATAAGATATCCCCGTGTATAAGATGACCCCTACTTTTCTAACCTAACATTAAGCAATCAATACATACATAGGTTACTCCTGTATACAAGATGACCCCCAATTTTTGGTTTAACAATTTTAGACAAAAGTATCATCTTTCACACAGAAAAATACAGTATTAAGCTGAAGTCCTCAACTGATAAAGTGTGAAATCTTAAACATAATCAAAGGGAATTTTTAGGATAATTTTCACATAGAGATAAATATCTGTTCTATTTTATGTGAAATTCTGTGTCAATTTGCTGTTAAATAATAGGACCTTAAAAATCCATCCAGGGAAAGCTGGGATGGGTGAGCGGGTAAAGTGCTCGCTTTGAAGCCCCGGGGACCAAGGATCAAATCCCGGCCCTGGCCCATGTGGACCCATATGCTGAACTGGAGCATGCCTCCCATGTGGGAGGCCCCCAGCCCAGCTCCCACCCTGCGTAGCCCCCACCCACCTGTGTGGAACAAAACCGTGTCAAAAACTGATGACGTACAACTATGGAGACTGCTCTGCCACTCCCCCTTTCTCTCTGTCTCTCTCTGTCTCTGTCTCTCTCTGTCAAAATCAATAAAATAAATCTTTTAAAAAAATCCATCCATATACTTTAATGTTTCAGCTTGTCATTGAAGATAGTCACATGTGCATATAAAAAACCAGGCAACGTAATTTGATAAAGTGTTAAAATGGAAATTTAAAATAGTTTGCAGTATCAGTAACATTGATGTTGGTATAGTTTTACATTTGGTCTTGACCAGTTTGAAGTAGTGAAGTAAATATTGACTGATCTGTACTAATCCTACAGAAATGCTCCATGAAGTATTAAATGTTATTGGAATTTATAAAGGGCCATAACAATGACAGCACACACTGTCTTGTTTTTCTTCAAAATAAAAATTTATTTTCTGATTAAAAAAACACATGGTTATTAACAAAAACATACCACCAATGAAAATTATAAAGGAATCAAGTCACCTTGAATTTCAGTACCACTTTCATTTCTAATATTTTAAATAATTTTTTTCTCTGTAAACACATACACATACCACACACATACTATAGTTTATCTACTCTTAATCAGAGTAGCTAGGTAGGATTTTATTTGCTTAGTTCTCAGGAAATAGACTAGGGATTCCAAATACCATATTTCATTAAATTTAACATACTACTGATTTTAAGACTTATTACTATTTTTCATACTACTAATAAAGAGGACACTGTCGCTCATAGTTGTAAGTTATAGTCAGTTTTAATAGCATATCAATTTCAGAGTTATTAAAGTATGAATGTGCATCTTAGAACAATGAAAGATAGTACTATATATTCAATGACCTTTTATATCTCTAAATCTCAGAAAAATGAAAACTTGATAATTATACAAATATATTTCTCTAGAGTGAATTCAATATTGTAATGATTTTTACTAAAATAGTTTAATAAAAAATGATGAAGCCTCAGGAGGAAAAGTTGTCAGACAAGGAAATTTTTTGTTGGAATATTTCTGGGTGGGCCTCAAGCAAAGGGAAAATTATCCTGATTTTTGAGATATGTATTATTATCTCCATGTATATTTTAGAACAATGAGATGCAGGAAGATGAAGTTACTTGCCTAAGATTGTACAGGCCTTTGATTTTAACCCAGGCCTTTAACTCTGTGCAGAACTCAGTTTTATTTGGGAAAACTTTAACTGACTTGGAACTTCTAATATGGGCTGCCTATTGTTTCTTCATTCTTTACTAATCAGAAGTTTTGCATGAAACAAAATTCATTTTGTCAGTTACGGAATGTTTCTCTCAGTTGCAGTTAAGGTTCCTAAAGCTGTAACTTAGAATCTTTGTCTTAGAAGTTGCTTGATTAGTACCTTGATTAGGCTATCTGTTTAATATATTAAAGATGAAATTTACTTTATAATAATTTGTAATTTGTAAGAAGGTGGCTATTTGAGTGAGTTTGTTAAGGAAAAATGCAAAAAATACTGCAGTAGTTTCTTAAAGTGTCTCGTAATAAGAGGTCAGTAGCTTTCAGTCTGACCTTTTTCTTCTCTGTATTTAGTCAATTGCTTTGAGGTATGCTTTTTCCTCTAGAGTAGTTGAAGTTAAAAGCAAGTGTACCACTTTGATGTTGACACTAGATAATGTAAAGCTTTTCTTCTGTAAATTTATCTTTGTGTCTATTTATATGTATGTAAATCTAATAAAGTGATTTATACCTTTCTCCTGTTTTCTGAATTAAGACCTTAGACATGGGTGGTGGAAAGAATTTGTTCAGTTTAAATGGGTGGAAATGGGGATGCATATTATCTGTTATAAGAAAAATTTAACAGAACTAGGGTCAAAAGTACACTTTCTAGCCCTTTCCTGTGGGTTTTCACTTTGATGTAGTCCTTGTCAAGCAACGAAGGTTTTATATAAGCACTCTGATTCTTAGAACATAAAAGTAGTGTTCAAGTTTGGTCCTGTGAAACCACATATTTTTTTAATATGTTAGAGAAATTGGTTAATTCACTCAGCAAATACATACTAATCATCTGTTGTATGCAGGGTACTATCTTAGGTCACATGAAAAGTGCTTCTATTGAATATGTTTATTTGATCAGATCCTGGTCCCAACCAGACATGAAATGAAAAGCATAAAGATGGGCTACAATAACTTCTGAAAGGTTTGAAAATGGTGTACTTGAAAATAGTCATAAAATAGTCATGGAGATGTGAAATACAGTCAATAATGTCATAAAAACTGTGCATGGTGCCAGATGGACACTAGACCTATTGTGGGGAACACTTCATAAATTATACAAATGCTTACCCACCATGCTATACATCTGAAAATAAAAAAAATACCAGATATTAAATATCAGTACTAAATCTTCAATCTTTTCTACTATTATGTTGTACTAAGTGGTATCTTTGGTTTGCTTAGAGCAGTGCTGACCAATAGGACTTCATGATGATAGAACTATTCTATATCTTTGCAGTCTAATACAGAGCTACTAGCCACATGTGGCTGTTGAGCACTTGAAATATGTCTTATCCAACAGAGGAACTGAATTTTAAATTTTATTTAATTTTAAGTAATTGTCACATGTACTTAGTGACCATGGTATTGGATCATGCATGATTGATCTATAAGGGCCCTGCTTCATCAGCATATTTTTTACACTTCTAATAGCTTTCTTTTTATTTATTTATTTATTTATTTATTTGTTTATTTATTTATGTTTGACAGAGAGAGAGAGAGAGAGATACAGAGACAGAGACAGAGAGAGAACTGAACTGGGGGAGCTCCCAGTTCAGCATATGGTTCTGCACTGGCCGGGGCCGGGATTCGATCCTTGGTCCCCGGTGATGCAAAGTGAGCGCCTAACCCACTGAGCCATCCCGGCTTCCTCAGCTTTCTTTTTAAAGCAATGTCTTATTTTAAAAGAACTCATAAAGCACAAATAAATTCACTTATTATCTGAGCATATATCCTTCCAGATTATTTTCTGCATATCGCTTTAGAAAATTGAGTATCTTTCATTTTTCATCTGAGGTGTAGTCTACCTCTAAATGTATATGATTCTAATATTCTTACTTTTGTTGTTATTTGATCACGTACAAGAAAAAAAGTTAAAGGGCCAAGGATGGTTGAGATTATGATGTGAAGGGACATGTGGCCTAGCTAGATGTACAGGGAAAGACTTTTTCCCAATATCTTGATTTTAGAGTCCTAAAACAAATGATCTGAAGTTCACTGCAAAAAGAAAGTTGCATAGTGTGAAGCACAGAACTTCCTACCTCACTAGTACTCCCATCTTTACATCTTGGTACCCCAGCCTTGGTGATTGGCTTCTGCATCCTTTCCATCCTCTCCTGTTGTGTCAGGCTGTTTGTTCCAGAAATTCTTTTTTATTTTATTTTATTTTTTTATTGTTTTTGACAGAGAGAGAGACATACAGAGACAGAGACAGAGATAAGGGGGAGGGCCCAGAACAGTTTCCATAGTTGCACATCATTGGTTTTTCCACATAGTTTCATTCCACGGGTGGGTGCGGGGCTGCACAGGGCAAGAACTGGGCCGGGGTCTCACCCCAGTGAGAACTGAACTGGGGGCACTCCCTAGTTCAGCATATGGGTCCACATGGGCTGGGGCCAGGATTCAATTCTCGTTCCCCAGGGCTGCAAAGTGAGCGCCTAACCCACTGAGCCATCTCGGCTTCCCCACCAGCAATTCTTTTGTCATTCCATTCATTATGTGTTTTCACATAGCTTTCTCTCCTTTTTCTGTAACAAGATGTAGTTCTTATTGCTACCTAGACATTTTCAAAATTCCTATTGATAGACAAATGGGAATCACCTATTTCCCTTTCCATTTTTTTTTCACCTGGACTCAAGAAAGGTAGGCAAAATAGAAACACAGGTGCTAAGGGTATGTATTTGTAGACTGAAATTACTTTTCTGGGAATTTTATGTAGTTGATAGTGACACTCTGAGTTAAGGATAGCTTGGGTTCTTTGGGAGGAATGAGGACATTGAATGGTAGAGGAGAAGGAAGAGCAACTAGGGGCGGATAAGGGGGACTCTCCCCTCTCCTGTGCCAGTCCCATCATCTCAAGATAAGGCACATCAGGGTAATTCAGTAATGTATAATAACAAAGCAGGGATACAGTGGGAAGCTTGTCCTAGACAGGAAGAGAGGGAGGGAGGGAAATTCTTTTGATGGGGTAATTGATTCACGGATGCCATTTGTATGTCATTTTGGCATTTATTACCTGTATTCTAGCACAGTAGATTGTAACATTTTTCTTAAATGAATCTTCTTTATTAGCCTCCATTTAAAAGATGGCCATGTTTCCATAAAAAAAAAAGTGCCAGAAGAAATTTGATTTAAAATAAAAACCTTGGGGCAAATAGGAATATGGAGATCTGCATGCTAGTGAAGCAGCAGTTTCTTAAATGCATGGAGTTCTCTTGTCTCTTACCCTGTCACTCTAGCCTTTGGATCACATGGGATTTTCCCATATCTCCATACTATTCAGTTCTCAAATCTTTACTCTTTTCCTCTGTAAAAAAGTGTCAACTGGAGTTGGGTTGTAATACCACATTTCTACAGAAGATGTCACTGTTTAATTTAATTTACAGTGTAAATCATTTACGTAATATGAGTCACTCTCATTGAAAGCTTCTGGTTTTGTATTTTGGTTTTTTTTTGCTGTTAATCGGTTCTCTATATTTGAAACTCTGGGTTTTAAGTTAGTTAGAATAAAGGGTGTGCATAATTTCCTTAAGGTGAGAAGTAATACGAGAGATTTTTTTAAATATCAGAAGTCATATTTGTCTCTTATATTTAGTTTGTGACACTGGACAGTATTGGCCCATTTGTGTTTTTCAAAAATAACACCCTATAAAAATTGGCATATATATAGAAGCATATGAAAAAAACAGAAATATATAACAGTAAAAACTCTTGTTATTCCCCATTTTTACTACTCAGAGGTCATTGCTGTTACAAGTTTTCAAAAAATGATTAACAAAAGTGGTTTTATAGGCAGTACATTGCTCTACATGGTTTCAGTCCACACAGGTGGATGTGGGGCTGTGTAGGGTGGGAATTGAACTGGGGGCCTCCCACTTGGGAGGCAAGAACCTGCACCACAGTTCAGCATATGGATTTGCAATGGCTGGGACCAGGGTTTGATCCCTGGACCTCACATTTGCAAGGCAAGCACCCAATCTGTTGAGCTATCCCAGCATTCCCTCCAGTACGTCTTTTTATTTTATTTATTTATTTATTTATTTATTTTTAATTTTTATTTATTTATTTATTATTATTATTTTTAAAATATTATATTTTATTGTTAAATTTAATGGGGTGACATTGGTTGGTAACAATTAGATAGTTTCCCGATGTACAACTCCACATCACATCACCCATGCATCGCATTATGTGCCCAGCTCCCAGATTCAGGTCCCCCTCCAACCCCATATATCTGGTGCCCACTCCCCCCTCCCCCCACATAGTACTTCTTTTTAATAAATAGTTGATACAGTGAACACCCTTGTATGTATCTTTGCATGCACATGAATGTTTATGTAGCATCAATTCCTGGAATAGGGATTGCTGGGCAAAAGGCATGAATATTTACAATTTTAATAGACATTGCTATATTGTTTTCAAAAGAGGCTGTACTAATATATATATTGGTACTCTCACCAACAGGAGTACTTGTTATCTTTCACTTTTACCAACACATATCGTCAGGCTTAAGTTTTGCCAGTGCGAATGGGTTAATAGTAGAATCACACCGCTTTTATATTTGTTTCTCAAATAGATGTTTTATATGTTATAGCCTTCTCTTTTGTGAATTACCTATTTATGTGTGTTCTCTGTTTTCCTATTGGGTTCTTATTGTTGGAGCCCAGTGTATAATAGGAATATTTGTTACTGATCTTTTCTTTCACTTTGGGTTCATATCATGCCTAGGTTTTTACCCTTTCTAAGAATGTGAAAATATTCTGTTTTCTTCTATTCTGTTTATGGCTTTA
>PVKE010016557.1:0-31858 GCA_004027555.1 Craseonycteris thonglongyai | reverse complement strand
CGTTTTTAAAATCAGCAATATACACAATATTTAACCCTATAATCCACTTCCAACACTTTCTATCTTAAGGATATGACCCAAAAGAAAGAAAACAAATACCGGTATATACAAAAATACCAGATGCAGTTTATAGAATACTTAATAATTACATGTAGTTCAAATGTCTAATAGAAGATAAATGGTTAAATAAATTATAATAAATTTAATGCATTCCCAAACCAAAGACAATGCACATTTTTTAGGTAACATATAAAAAGATAGGGTTGTATATCATTACGTGACATGAGAAATAACACTAAACATTGAGAAGTAAAGTAAAATAAAATAAAACCTTCACTTTACCTGTGCTGCAAAGAGGCCCTGGCCTGATGAGATGGTGGGAGGAGTGTAGTGAGGTGAGCTTAACAGAGTGTTGCTTGTAGAATATCAGGCACTTGAACTTCAGGCGTTCTTTCACTTCTCTGCCTTTTTTTCTGCCTGCATCACACGCTCTGACACACTCTTGGTCACTTTCCCTAAAGACTCATCCAGTGAGGACCGCTTCTGTCTTCTGTTCAGAACTCCCTGAAAGTGTGATTTCGTTTGGTCGTTCAATCCATTTGCATTTCTGCTTGTCAGAGCTTTGTCCGGATGGTACTTCTCCACGGAGTTTTGAACTCCTGCCCATTTTGCGTACATTTCTTTGATCAGAGAACTGGGAACATCCTTCCTTCTCTCCTTCTCATCAGAAGAAATAAATCTCAGCCACCTCTCGCTACTGCTCCTGTAGTTCCTGCAGCTCCTCAGAGCTGAGCTCGTCATGATGTTCGCCACTAGCTTCACCAGCAGCAACACCAACCTCCAGACCCGAGATACAAGATCCTGCACAACTGCACCCTCTGTACCTGCAGGCTTTGGGTCAGTCTCCAACCTTTCAAAGTCTCTGAGTCACAGCTTCTGGGCACGGATTCTTCATGCCAAATTAATTGTCCTATAAGAGACTTTATTCCAGGCCTTATCAGTCAGGTTAAGGCAATGCAGGATATTAAAATACTCCTTCCAGAATTCTGTGAGGGTCAACTGGGTGTCAGAGGTCATCTCAAGGCATCTCTGGAAAAGCGTGTAGGTGTGTAATATTTTGAAGTTTGAAATGACCTGCTGGTCCCTGGGCTAGGTGAGAGGGATGGTAGCGGGGGCAGGAACCTCACAGTGATGAAGCTGAACTCCTCCACACCCGGAGGGTGAGCAGGCTCATTGTCCAAAAGGAGGAGAGCTTTCATAGGCAAATCTTCCTCCAGCAAATATTTTTTCATTGAGGGACCAAACAATTCTTTGATCCCCTCAGTGAAAAATTGCCACGTGACCCAAGTTTTGCTATTTGCCCTCCACATAATGTGGAGTTCGCTTTTCATGACATTATGGTTCTTGAAAACCTGCAGGTTTTTACTATGATAGACCAGTAGAGGCCTCCATTTTAAGTCCCTACTAGCATTCCCACACAATCTAGTGAACCTGTCCTTCGATGGTTTAGGGACTGCAAGCGCCTTCTCTTTTGTGATATAAGTTCTGCTGGGCATTCCCCCCACCCCCCCAAAAAAAGTCTAGTTTCATCACAGTTAAAAACTTAGTGGGGAATAAAACCCTCAGCCTCTACTTAGTCTTGAAACTCACTGAAAAATTCATCAGCAGCCTTTTTATTAGCACTTGCTACCTTGCCTTGCTTCAAGACAGTACGAATGCTGGTCCTCTTTTTAAAATTATCAAACCAGTCCTGACTGGCTTTAAAAACTTTAACACTCTCACTACTCAGGCCCAGTTTATTTTTCAAAAATTTGGCACGCAACACTTTTGCTTTTTTCACATATCATGGCTTCTGATACACTGTCATCCGCTAACTGCTTCTCGGTTGCCCACATGAATAACAGCTTTTCAAGGTCCTCAGTGTTTCAGAGCACTACTCTGTTGTTTCTACTTTACTCCTTTTGCAACATCAGCCTTTTTTAACTGCTTCTTTATTCATAATGATGGTGAAGACTGTTCTAGGCATACTGTACTCTCTAGCAGGATCAGTAATGCTAATACTGCCCTTGTATTTGCCTTTTCTTTCTTTTCTTTTCTTTCCTTTCCTTTCTTTTCCTTTTCCTTTTCCTTTTCCTTTCCTTGCCTTTCCTTTCCTTCCTACCTCCCTCCCTCTCCTCCTCCTACCCCTTCTTATTCGTGCTCCATAGTGAGACAAAGTAACTTTCTTTTTTGCTCAGTATTATTACCGTTCATTTTCTTAGGACCCATGATGAGAAAAAAAAAGTGCAAAAATACATGAAATGATCACAGAAGCTAAGATAAGACCACAAGAGATGTGTGCAGGGAAGAGCTATCACGTGACTAACGTGTGACCCTTTTCTCCGGCTGGAAAGGGTAGCGAGTAATGAGATAATCAACACCAACAAATTCTAGCCTGTGTGTCACGTATCAAACAAACAACAAGTACTAGGATGAAATTTTTCCATCAGAATGCGTCGAGTACAATTTCGAAGCATTTCAAAGCTGACAAGTACCAAGGTGTGGCTGTACATGTTTAATATATGGGGAAATTAGGGGCCAAGCCTGAAATCCAAGATGATGATCAGAAATAAATGATCTATTTTTAAATATCAGGGTATATTAGCCCAGATTCTGTAGGAACTAGAGCCGGCATAAGTTTATTTTGAATACATCATTAGGGAGTACATTCCCAGGGAAGCAGGAATGAGGGAAATAGAAAATGAAGCAGCGAAGGAGGGAGGCCAAGTACAAGGGTGTACATGACAAGACTGGCCACATTTGATATTGAAAGAATGACAGCTGTACCCCCACAGAGCCAAGTTCTGAGGTGCCAAGTAAACTACTGCAGGTTAGCAAAGTCCTTTTGAGGAAGAAAGGAGAATTTATCTGCCACCCCCCACGTTGCATTGGTCAGAGATTTACCCCTGAGGGTATTAACTCTTCACGGGCTATTCCCTCCATTATATCCAGCATGCACACACTTGATCACTAAGAGCATCCTTGGCTTCTCTGCTACAGTAGCAATAGCTGGAGAGGAGAAAAGAGGCATGTGCTGGGGCATGAGGCAAGGCACTATGGGCTTTTGCCATGGAAGCTCATGCAATAATGAGTGGCCAAGTGTACCCAAGGTAGCATATGAGACCTGAGGTGGAGATGACTGGTGTCTGGACAGTCCAGCCCCTTAATGTGTGGCCCTTTAACATGAGTCAAGATAAGACTCAGTGAACACCATCTATAGAGAAGACCTATGACACAAGAGTCCCACTTTAGGCAACAGGGCACATATTGGGTCCTCAATCTTCTTCTGACTGGATGAGAACCCAATTTTCTTGGTAAGCCATTCAGATGGATTTGATGGAAACTAACGGGTAACTCAAGGTGGTGTGGCATTAGGAAGCACATTAACTCAGATAAGAGGAAATCCAGCAGCGGGTGGATTTACCAGCTGAATTATATTCAAGCTCTCTGCTTTCAAATGAGCTACCATCTGCTCAGATTTCCTTCCATTTTTCTTTTTGAGCAATAAATAGTCATGTGTAATATGTTCCAACATCATAAATTTTTTCTACTTCGCTTTATACAACAGCCTTAGCACCCTAGTGTACAAAACTCAACTGTTTTGTCAGCTGTGTCACAACTTCCTAAGAAAAGGTGCCAATTTCTCAGCTACATAAATTCCTTGGGTTCTTATTTATTTCTTCACTCTATTTTCCAGTGAAACAAATCCACTTTTTATATTCCCTTATTTACTGTACCTCTTCTTCGTATTTTGTACTTTTATTATTTTTGGTTGCAAACAATGGTGAAAATGTGACTAACATAAACTCACATTGAAGTTGGTAAAAGTATATCTCAGCTGACAGAATCGATGGGAAAGCTGAGAAGCAACCTGGGCAGAAATCACGATGGTCAAGCACCAGCAGCATTCTGCCACAGGATGCTCTTCTTAGGGTATCACGGCTGGTAGCACTACTGCCCTCCACCTGTCCCCACACAGCTGGACCCGTTGTCCCTGACAAGCCCCGCCCCAGGTTGAACCCCTTCATTCATCCATTGGGTTATGACTTCTCATCACTATTCATTATTCTTTCTTAGAAAATTATAAAAAGTTAATAGCACTTGCATTTCAAAAGTAGATGACTTTATAATTGAACTGAGTTTTTCAATCCCCATTGTCACTAAAGACTTGGTTTCTCAAATTATGAATCTTAAACATTATCCAATAGCAAACTTAATTATTCTGTGAGCTGTTTCCCTGTTGGGGTTTCACTACAAATGATTGATGTTTTCTCTCCATTGGCTTTACTTCCGTTTTAATCAAACATAATCAGATACTTTAAATTTTCTGCCAGAGTGTTTGCCATGTTATCTGGCAACTAAATGAATAAATTTATTGAGCTTGCATAGTTTGAAATTTTCTAGTGATGGTGTTTTATTGATTTGCTCTTTCGTAATTAAGTCAAATAAGCTAACATTTCTAGGTACCCAGGCAAAGAGAGAACATGACTTACACATTTATTGGACTGAATTAGTTATTTTGTAGAATTATGCTGAAATGAACCATGCAAGATAAGAAATGGAATGGAATAAACCTCACATATCATGCACAAAACAAAATCTCCTTTTATTTTGGCTTTTCAGATCTTTTAGCACCCGCAGAGGAAGAAGAGGCCCAAGTTATAGTGATTTATACTACCTGTGTGAGAGTGCTTGTTTTCACAAAGTGAATCAACAAAAATCAATAACTAAGCTATTTTGCTTTTCATAGTGTGTAAGGAAATAATTGTTTACACAACCCCGATGGTCCTTTGCTGTAACCACAACATAAAACCATCGGGGTTGTGACCAGATTCTGCTAAAATTCCATATGAGAAATTAAATTTAAATAAACTTAGAAACATAGTCTCTTTTTTCCTAACCAAGAAAAAAGACCAGGGTTCGAAAAGTGATGTCTTGAACCCAGATGTCATTTATACATATTTCATGTATAAATGGTTTTGCTGATGATTCAGGACTTTGTCCTCGAGCAAAATGGCAGGAGGTTGTTCTCTTTCTACCTGGATGGCAGCCCTGGAGGAACAAATGGGGCCAATTTGGAGAGCATTTATCTACCCTTCCGAGCATTGCTAACTGAGTCCTTCTTAAAGGGCTGTTTACCTCTTGGAGATAGCTCAGAAGTTCCTGTGGGGGCCTGTGCAAGGCAGGTTTCCTCCACACACTTTGAAGGGCTTCAGAAACTGCCTGAGTTTCCTGGGCTGGAATGTATCCTGTGCTTGGCAGTCATGAAACGAGCTGAATCAGATCCATTAAAGACTCGGTGGCGTCTATGGTTCTTGACCTTGTAAAGATCAGGCACTTTCTTTCAGATGGCTGACCTTGTAATCCTAGTTGAGAGGTACAGATCGGGGGTGACCTGTGATTTTCAGGTCTCCTTTTGATCTTCCAGCTCCTCTCATGTGCTGCCCCTCCATATGTGTGTTCCAGCATTGCCGCTGTTCCTGCACCTTCCCTAGAGAGCCACCCACCTGCTCTCTGCCAGCTGCCCCTTTGAAATGAAGGGCTTCATTTCCCAGGTCACCCCCATCCCTCACCCTCCTACTCCCCCACCTGTCTTTGTCTCATTACACACACACACACACACACACACACACACACACACACACACACACACTGTGTTCCTCATTCACACTAGAGAAGCTCATGTGATCTCTTCATATTTTGACTTCCCAGGGAAAATTATGTCCTGGTTTTTAATGATTTTGTGACCAATAAGAATGATACTGTTAAATATTACTCAGTGATGTTATTATATTGGGGCTCTGTCCTATATGGGGACTTGAAGTAACTTATAAATACAAACAACTCTCACATTATGATCAAACACAGACTATTACTTGGCACTTTTTTTTTAAGTTATAAGAATACTGTTGTGTTCTTATGCATAATTTTCAAGTTATTTTAATCATATATCGAATCATTTATTTATCAAATGGCCATCAGTATACCTATTTCTCTGAGTATTTTTAGAATAATGATTAGTTACTTGATTTGTGTATTAATAATTGGCAATTATTTAACAGCAAAGCAAAATCTTGTTTTCTCCCCTTCTTAGTGACAACTGGAAAATAAAAGCACAGACCTATTTAAAAAAAGACTCATCTTCTCTGTTTACTCAATATCACTAGAGAAAGAAGTGCCTAGAATAACATTGAATGTCTTTTTATCTTGGGGCCTCCAACATGACTTTATATTCTAAAGCATATTCTGGTGAAAGGGATAATAGGATGAAGTCTCACTTTGTTTTTGTTAGCTTGGGACAGATTTCTCAACCCTGAAGAGCCTTTGTTTTCTCGTCTATAATGTGAGGGCGATGACTATTCTCTCCCAGGGTTCAGTGAGAACCGTACTGTAAGTATGGGGGCCTGCTTCATGAGCAGGATTCCGGAAAGTGCTTGGCTAGAAAGCGGCAAGGCAGCTGACCCAGCGGACGTCCTCTTCCCAGGGATGACGTGAAAGTCTGAATCAGGTCTTTTCTCCAGTTCCTTCTAGAGAGCCACATCCTCCAGGCTCCCCGCTTCCTTCTTCCCAGTTAATTTCTTACACGTTGTCTAGCCCTAGCCACCCGACCTAGCAATTCCAATTCCTCCAGGCACAGGTTTGGAAAAGATAGCATTTGCCACATCCTCAGGACTAATTCATAGAAATCACACCCCACCCCACCCCCAACACACGCACACTTTCATGTTTGGAGACTTCGACCCTCCACCCTAGTTTGATAATGAAGACATTTGAACAAATAGTTAATGACTGTGACATTTTGATGGAGTTGGACCAACACCAAAGAATTTTCACAAACTTCTTTAATTCAGTTGAATTATTTGATCGAAAAACTTTATATGGTGTGCACTTAAAACCCTTTCTGATTTTTCTCAACTATTTTTCTTTTATTAAATAATTTCACCAGGATTGGTGGTTGTCTATGAGAGTGGACAATGAAATTCTGATGCATTGATCACCCTCTTTTTCCCCAATAGGTTTTTCTAACCTATTGTCATAGGGGTTTGGGAGGGGGTGCATTATTTCTTTTTAATGAACATATTCTAACCCACAGTGAAGTTGAAGGAAGAATAAAACAAATGCTCATAAATTCATTGAGTCTTATTGCAAATGGTCCAGCTCTTTAACACATTTCCCTTTCCCCAAATTTTTGAGAATAGAATGCATAGTCATGGAACTTTCCCTCTAAATACTTCAGCCTGTCCGTCACAAGAGCAAGAACATTATTCTGTAAAAACTAACTCCTTAGTTACACTGGGTTCGTAGTTAAGAAGGTGGAAATGATTTGATGAACATTAATTTAATAGCATCTGCTAACATAAAGTCCTTATTGAATTTTCTTAAATTGTCCCCAAACTGTCATTTGTAGTTTTTAATTTGTTTATTATTTGACCAAAGGTCCAGTCAGCCTCATACCTTACAAATGGCTGATATTTCCCTTGTGATAGTCGAACCGATACCTTTCCACTGTTCTGACTTGTATAAGCCAAGACAGCCAAGAGAAAAAGTACTTCGCAATCAGACATAAATGAGAGTAACTGGGTCATCCTTTAGGTTTCTGCCCTAAAAGCAAGCAGACAAAATAAATTTGAACATTTGCTGTAAACCTAAAGTCTCTAGCAAAAATCAAATTTATCCTTAACTTTTACAGTGCGAATATTGGAGTATATTTTGTGACCTTTTTGTTAGTATATTCATCATAAGTTGCTGTATTTTCACCTTAAGCAAACTAATGTAAACTTGGTAACTTTTAGAAATTTTGTGTTTTTCCCCCTTTAAATGCATCTGTGATTTATTATTATTTTGTTTATGGTGGGCTGATTTCCTTGGGCTTCCTTACATGTGTTTTAAATACTTGTTTCTTTAAAACTTTGGAACTTCTTTAGTCTTCCTCAGTCTAGAACAACCCTACCACCTACCTCTATTCTTTATAACACTGACATTTTTTCAAGAGTCCAGATATGTCGTCCTGCCAAACATCCTAAATTCAGAATTTCGTGTGATAAAATCCATGACCATCATTACTCTTTCTGATGACAAAGTTGTGCCAAAGTTAGCTAGTGTGTGCCACTTCCAAAGCCAATGCCTACGTCCTTTTAATGTATAAGTATTCCCTTGCATCCTAATACAATTAGTTGTTTCAGGCTCATCCCAGCTTTGGAATCAGTTGTTTCTCCAAAGAGTCCTGCTTCCCTTTGAGTGGAGAATGGTAGAGAACAATCTGAACCATGAAACAGAACAATCCTGAATTTAGGATGTTCTACAGGACTATGTATCTGGACTCTTGAACAATAGAATAATTGAGGGAGACTAAAGAGGTTCCAATGTTTTAACATCATCAGTAATAGATGAACAATAGTAATAGATAAACAATTTTACATTCTTTTAATCATTTTGGTGATGAATAGTCACTGACTACATGGTGGGCTAAGCAAAGAGAAAGCACCATGGTTGATGGTGGCTGAGTGCTGATTTAAAATGACAAAGTTAAATAGTGAGGTCTTACCTTCCAGCTAGTGGTCTGAAGAGTCTATGCTGCTTCATTAAATGAATTACTCTCTTCTAGTCTATAGCATGAAGGATTCATCCAAGTTGTCTTTTGACATTTTATCAGATGGCAAGAGCCTCACAGTTCACTACAAATGAGAATTTTCTAGTAAATGATTATTAGAATTACATGATTTGGTAGCTCTATTGCTCAAACCTCAAAATCTCAAAAATAAACCACAGTGACTATGTTTGCTAATGTTTGTGCTGGTTACAACACGTGATTTTACCTACTGCAATTGGCTGAACTCTGAGAAATGCGTCTTCAGCAATGAGGACTTACTGAGCAGATTCCAATGATGTCTTGAGGAAAACCCAAACTCATAGCTTTGTTTTATAATAATTCTTCCCAACTTCTTTCTCTGCAACACTCATCAATTTATCTCAGGCCTCTCCTCTATCAATAAAGTTGGTGCAAACTGGAAATGTTGGAAGTGAGCCAGTGAGCTTGATTGGGAAATGGGATGTGGAGAGGAGAGAAATAATCTGGGTATCAATTTTCCTCTTCTATTTCACATTGAGACATTGCTGTATTTTTACAGAGTTCAAGAGATTGAGGTTCTACTTCTGCCACTTATCAGTCATTTTATCTCAGGCATTTTTATATAACAGCTTTTCATCTATAAAACTGAAGTAATAATATTTACCCTATCAACCTGACGAGGGTTCCTGAACACATCTAAATTAAACTATGCCTATCTATAGACAAGTGAGAGGGAGCCTTTAAAGACTTCTACAAATACAGGTAAGGCATCGTTATTATTGCTCTAGCTATACAGCGACATGACAGCACCATACATTTTTTTAAAGATTTTTATTTTATTGTTCGAGAAAAGGTAAAAGAGAGAGAGAGAGAGAGATGGGGGCAGGGCCCGGAGCAGTCTCCATTGTTGTACATTTGTTGTGACATGGTTTCATTCCACACAGGTGCACGTGGGTCAGTGTGGGGCAGGAACCAAACTGGGGGCCTCCTGCGTGGGAGGCAAGAACCATCATGGCCATTCTGGAGGTTACCAGTTGTGCCAGAGTTCAGCATATGGGTTTGCATGGGCTGGGCCTGGGATTTGATCCCTGGATCTCGTGGTTGCAAGGCAAGAGCTCAACCCGCTGAGCTATCCTGGCATCCCCTGCATTGTACATATTATACATCTAGCTCCATCACAATATTTTTACGTTGGTGGCTGTTGGAGTTTGCCAGGCAGTAATACTGGAGAAGTGATTCTGAGTTTTGGAGTTTGACATAATGTAATGCGGTGACTTTGTCAAGTCATTATTTATTTAAAAACTGGAAAGTGTTGAAAGATTCACTCTCTTTCCTCCATGGCTAGTAAATAGTCTTTATGGATATCAAGCCATGTTGACAATGTACTTTTCATTTTGGGTAAAGGGGCTGCTAGAAGCACATATCTTTGGAGTAGAGACCACCTGCCTCTGGTAGACAAGTAGAATGGAGACGCAAGTTTGAGACTTAGTATCTCCCCTTGACTCCAGACATGTCAGGAAATGCCTGGGGTTGTGGCAGCAGGCTCCTAAAATGAGTGTTTTCAGTAGAGAAAAGGTACTCACCCTAAGTAATGAGAGAGAAGACGCAGGTCCAGTCTAATAAGTAGGTTCTGGCTTCGGAGGAGGGTAACATGGCAGCTGTCAGCTGGGCTGTCGCCTCTGGTCACGGCACAGACGGATTTCATGAGAAGAGGCTTTGAGCAGAGCACACAGAGGCAGTCACCAGAAGTCTCACGGAGACATCGGGACCTGAGTGTGCTCTGTTTTGGGAGCTGTGTAATAGGAAGGAAGAATCTTCTAGTCTCACTTTGGGGGATTGGGAACCCTGGTGCTAGCAGTTCTGGCAGGTACAGAACACAAAACAAGTGGCATCCACATCGTCTGAGACTCGTCTGCGACTCGTCTGGGACTCCAGAAATCATTATGAAGTAGAGTGTGTGTGTGTGTGTGTGTGTGTATTTGTGCCTGTGTGCTCACACGTGTGTGTGTGTGGGGAGGGGGAGGGGTTGTGTGGGAGGAGGTAGTTAAAAGGGTATTTTAGTACTAAGATTGCAGATGAAGATAGAGCCAGAGATACATTTTTTACTATTATTGGGGCCCTGTACTTTGTCCTAGATTAGTGCAATCATTTGTTTAATCATTTAAAAATAAATTAGTAAGACTATGGCACAAAATAGGACTGTAATTAATGCTTATGAACTGCATATGTAACAATGGTTAAGACGGTAAATTTTATGTTCTGTATGTTTTACCACAATTGAAATTTAAAAAATTAAGGGCAGGGGGTGGGGGGCGCTTTACAGGTGACTTTTCCTTTTAAAGAAAAAAGAAGTACTTAATTTAATAAATAGAACAATGTGGGACAAAGGATAGCCTCAAAGGGACTTCTGCCAGCCCAGGCTGAATAATAATCCACTCTGGTCAGGTCATTAGCTCTCCTATCTGGTCATTAATCCCTGTCTCTTGAAAAAAGACAAGTGCCAACTGCAATCCTTTCTGATAGAATATCCGAATTACACTCACTCCATTGAACCCTTTCCAGACCAGATGTTTAAAGACTTCAGTCCTCTGGATCAAAACTGTCCTTTATCTTCCTGATTTATGACCACTTCTCATTTGATGATCAAACGAAGCCACTAATAATTCTGCTATCAGTGTCTCAGGAAGTCCGCAGGAGAATATATATACCCCATAGGCTTTCGGCCTCAGTTCTGCTTCACTCTATCAGCAGCACTGGCCTTAGCGCTCTACGCACCTTTCTTCCATGTTGGACTATTATTTACACTTTTGTTCTTTTCCTTTGGTTCTTTTAAGATCAGACCTCTGTAGAGTAATGTGTGAAATGGCAGTCGCTTGGGGTGGGGAATGCCTCAAGTATGACCCCAAACCACTCACGTATTAATAATTTGACCCCCATCCAGTCTTGGGATTCTTTCATTGTCTCATTCATGGTGATGTTTCAAAAGCTTTTCTCTTTTACCTATTCAACACAGTCAGGAGGTTTGGGAAATGTAATTTTTGTGTGGCGAGCAATAAAATGACTGTATATTATTTTTAAGTCTGTATTTTCTTTTAGTAGAAAGAGAATGAAAGTCATATCCTTTCTTTAGAATGAGAAAAGTTGTTAAAGGACTCAAAAATAAGATTGAAATGGTTGGAACATTCAGGGAAACACACATTTAGCAATATAACTTGCTATTTCTACTTGATTTTCCCCTCCTGGCTGTAAGAATAGAATCTCACAAACCAGGAGAAGTCTATTCATTTTAGTCTTTTTAGATACTGAATTGCATGACCCATACAGCAATTGATTGAAAAACAGTTTAATTTTGAATAAGGTTACAGACCAGTGAGTATTTATTTAAAAAGGTGGTCACAGTACTGGTAACTCTGAAAAAGAATTTATGCAATTATGAAGGCATGAGGGAACTACATTCTCTCCAGAATAGCTTTCTTATCTATTGTCAGGTGTCTGAAATAATGTTATTATTACTTTTTCTTTTCAATATGCACAGATGTCTCTGGAAAGAGTTAAGCTGCTTTTTGTAAGTGTGGGACTAGCTGCTTTAAAATCACCCAAGGCACTTGTTAAAATGCAGATTTGGTCCCTAAGTCATTTGAACCAGACGTCTGGGGATCTATATTTTAACATGCCCCAGGTCACTTTTTCCTACCAAAGATTAATCTCACTGTCTTTATCTGTTTAGTCGTTTTGACAGACTGGGCTGTTGTTCTGAGGACACCTGTTGGTAGGGAGGGGATCTAGAAAGCATTCAGAAAGAGAGGGGTTGGGGAGGGTGAGGCGACACTTAAGGGAAGAAAATAAAAAGGAAGTAAAGACTGTGGATATAGAGGCTGGTAATAGAGAGAATTGTTCTATTTCACAGTCTGACCCTTGGAATTTGACATCTGGAAGGATCTGGAGGGCGTTTTAGAACGTGCTATATAGGAGAATTAAAGAAGAAAAGACAAATTCAGAACATACAAAGGACGCCCCCCCCCCAAAAAAAATGGAATTCTCTTCTGGGGGCAGACCCCTTGTAGTACAGGCTTCCCCCGCCTGCTGAGTGTCCTAGGAACCCATCTGCATCTGTGTACTAGCTGGTGTTGTTGTGAGGGGCTGCATTTGACTTCAGTTAATTTTATGGGGGAGACTCTTTCAATATGTTTGCCCATTTCGTGATGGGTGATTTACAGGAACAACGTGCAGCACAACACACTTGTCCACACAGCGCTGATAGTTCAGCAGTTTTGGACCCAAAACTGGCATGACCCCTCTGCCCTACCCTCCCTATTCACTTGATCTCACCCTGAGCACCTTTTTGTTCGTTTGTTTGTTTCCCCGGATGAAAAAAGTCCTCAAAGGGGAATGTTTTGCCAACGTGGAAGAGGTGAAACGAAAAATGGCAGAAGCACTAAAAGGCATCAAAATCAAAAAGTTCAAAACTGTTTTGAACAGTGAAAAAAGTGTTTTGATAGTGCATCAAATGGAGAGTACTTTGAAAGTGAATGTAGTTTAAACATGCAAGAATAAACACATAATTTTTTAATGAATGAACTCCAGTTGTGGGGTGGGGTCCCATAGACACACTGGAAAGAACAGAGTCGACATCCTACTCAATGGTGGTGGGATAATGATAGCTTTGTAGCTCTTGGAAGCGAGACAAGAAATCACAAAGTGGAAGATGACTGAAAACGTCATAAAAGCATAACAGTTTTACATCCTAAAATAGAACATGAATGTAATTAGCAAAAACAAACAAAGACGCCACATACATTTACCAAGAATGTGAGTGCAGATCTCATACTGTGGTGGAGACCGACAGGTGCTCCCACAATCCGTGTTATCCTCTCTTCTTAAGTACGCAGCTGGACTGCAGTTCCCAGAACTTCTGTACTGTGTTGGCCATACGGCTAAATTTACTGAATGAACTGATCGTGGAATAAGTGTTCCACTTCCAGGCTTGCCTGGCCTAAAAAAATCTCCTGTTTCCTCTCTCTCTTCTTGTGGACTGGAATGGCAATGTATCTCAGGGCAACTTAGGAGCCAACCAACTAAAGATGGCAGAGCGCCCACAGCTTGAGGTCCCGGTCATTGCACAAAGGTGACCTGTGTAAGCAAACAACAGGTTCCTCATGTAGTTCAACCATGACACATGCAGACCTAGTGCTTGCAAGGATTATCCTGTCATACTAATGTTCACATAAAGAAATCATATTATAATAACACCTCTAAAACTCCAGGGCCAAATGGCCGAATGATAATATAAATTAACAGTCTGTAAAGTAGGAAACATACTCAGTAGGAAAAGCACAGAGCCATACTCTAACAAGACAGTAGTTAAAGAATTGTAAATTAAAATGTGAGCTCTGCTGACAACGTATGGGGACCAGCATATGCGTACATGACACGACAGCATTATCCAGGATCTGGTAAAAGTAAAGCTCTGTGTTACTAGCTCATAAAAAAGGGGTGTTACTTCTGACAGACCCTGTATATGGGCACAATCATTTTTGGAGGGAAATTAGGGGATATTTATTAAGAAGCATTGTAATGATCATCCATTTTGAGTGGAAACCTAGTCCTTGATACTAATCCTAAATACTGTAATTATTTGAGATAAAAATTATTGGTATAGAGTTGTACTTATGATAGCAAACAAACACAAATTTAAAAAAACAAACAGCATATTAGCTAGGGTTCTTTAGAGAAACAAAACCAACAGTGTGTATGTGTGTGAGAGAGAGAGAAATAGAGACAAAGACAGAGACAGAGACAGAGAGAGCATATACCCCGGGGAGGACTTGCAGTTCAAGCCCAAATATAGTCAGCTGACAGAATCCCCTCCTTTTAGGGAGATCGTGCCTTCTCTATTAAGGTCTTCAACTGATTGGATGAGACCCACTCACATGTGGACAGTAATATGGTTCATTCAAAGTCTACTGCTTTCAATGTTAATTTCATCAAAAAAACATCTTCACAGAATATCTAGAATAATATTTTACCAGTCTGCGTACTATGGCCTATCCAAATTGGCACATAAAATTAATCTTCTGAACTAGTATAATTAAATATGCAAAAAGTGAGAAGTGATTTATTTAATTATAGCAGTTTAGTGAAATATCATAGAGTCATTCACAATTATGATTATGTCAACTATATAGAAACACTAAAAATGTCATTTTCTTCTTTCATGGAAGTGTATTGAATGCCCTCATGGCCACCTTGTGTGCGTAGGATGGATAAGCCACACCTCCTCACCGTAAGAAGTTCACAGCACACTGAAACAGGCATCCTGGGAGACAGTGTTTGGGGGGAGGTTGTGCAGGCTGAAGATGGAGATTCACGACAAATGAAGCCAAGGTGCTGGGCAAAGGTCAGCCCATGACCGACTAGAAGATGAACATGTTCCTGAGGCATTTGGACTTGATCCTGTAGCAACAGGGAGCCCCTGAAGTGTGTTCAGAGAGAGCACCTTTGCCTTTATGGAAGATGGTTTTGTAGCAAGATAGGGATTTATGTGTAACAAGGCCTAAGACCAAGAAATTGATTAAATGGGACTGGAGAGAAATGAGCTGAGCCTGGATGAAAGTGGTAGCAAGTAGAATGGATGTAAGAGATTCAGGGAAATACAAGGGAAGCAGAATCAATGGAATTTGATGACAGATTAACTACAGAGGTAAAATGAGAGGAAAAACATTAAAAATACCCCTTTCTCTTAGATTTCTGGCTTATTTGCTTCCCAGCAAAGATACAGGACACAGTGACTGAACTTACCACACAGAAGAATGTGAATGAATCTCACTAACATGATGTTGAGCAAAAGAAGACAGACACAAAAGAGGGCCTTGTGTGTGACTCCCTTTAAAGTTCAAAGGAAGGTAATACTAATTGATAACCATAGAAACCAGAACTGTGGTTGCCCTTGGAGAAGTACCAGTGACCAGGACGAGTCATGGAGGAGGTTTCTGGGGTGCTGGATCAATATGTGGTCATGGGGATTTATTTGATCTCTTATAATTTACTGTATTTTTCACTCCAGAAGACGCAAGTTTCCAGCCTGGACCCGCTCTCCTTCCATGCAGTCCCTGCTTTCTGATCTGGCTGCAGGCTTCCCCACAGCATCATTAAGGTCCCCAACATGCACTCTTGTTTGCAGTATTCGCTCCATAAGACGCACACACTTTTCCCTCCATTTTTTGGGGGGGGTGGGGGGGAGTGCGTCTTATGGAGCGAAAAATACAGTATGTTACCTTTCTATCCACGTGTTATACTTCAATAAAAAAAAAATACTTTAACAATTCAGTTGGGATAGAGACTAAGAGAGAGATTCCATCCTGCCTTTGTCTCGTGTCTTTCCTACCCTTATTTGATCTTGCCTCGTCTTCTCATTTGCTTTCATACTGCCCCTGCCTCAGGTTAGCAACCTGTTTCATCAGGACAAACTTGATGTCTGGTTTGCATTGACTGGAGACGTTAGAATACAGAAGTACCTTTTGGTTTTCATGAGGAGGATACTATTGGCTGAATTCCATCTGTATTGTCTGTGTATGTTGATCAACATTACTTTGCAACACAATCAATAAGTGAAACGCAAAAAACGCCAACGCCCTCAATTGAGGCCTTTGACAAAATTGTTCAAAATGCTGGGCGGGTAGAATTTTATCATCTCTTGGACTACAGACAGAAAAAGAACAAACCAAGAAACACCTCTGGGCTGGACATTACCCAGAAGTCCTTTCTGCTGTGGTAGTTCCCTAGTCTATCACTAACAAATAAGCCCCTGACAAGAGCTCGGAGATTCCAGGTTGTCCACTTACAGCTGTGGAAATGTAAAAGGCGTTTTTGCTGCTTAACTTTTTCATGCCTACTGGCTTCTAGGTGTTACCTACATAGTAATAACTTTAATGAATTAAATTTTAAAAGTATACATTATAGAGTAGCTCTATAAAAACACTACAAAACCCATTAACAATCATAAGAGACCCACACAGACCCACACACAAACACACATTAACCTTTTTAAAAAGGTCCTCAGATATTGTTAGATTTGGTTGATGTGGAGAAAAAAATATGAGCAGTTAGATAAGTTGTCATAGAAGCTGAAACGGTAGATCATTCTCTTTTTTACTTTTCAGTTGTGTAAACTAGTTTCTTGTAGAGAGTTTGTACATCAGTATCTTTCATCTATTTGCAAACTCATAGAGTAACAGCAGTCTTTCCACCAGCTAATCAGAGGTTTGATTACTTTATGGCTCAATCATCTAATGAGCTGCAAATGTGCGTGGGACTGGGCGATGGGTTGGAGGAGAGAACACAGTTCTAGAAGTGTGGACAGAATCCATTCATGGGCAAGGCAGACCTGACCACTGCCATGATACTCAATAGTATAATACCAACTCTTTATTCGTTTTCAAATGCTAGGAAACAAAATCCCTGACAGGCCACCTCTTGGTTTCTTGCTTTCGCTTTTGAAAATATCTTGAAGCTCTGATACTTGCCACAGATAATTGTGAAGTATTTTGGAGGAGCAACGAGTGCTTCATCCATAGGGCGATTTCTGTGAGTTTAAGGCAGACGGTTAAGTCTTATATGATTATTATTTAAACACACAGTTTTTATTTTTAAAGTTTAGTACAGAAAGTTTCTGACAGACCAAAAGTATAAAGAATAAGAGAGTATAAACTTGGTACTTGCTGCCCAGATTAAGGAAAACAATATTGTTGATGTAGTTGAAATAGGCCTGCATACACACCTACTTTTTCTCATAATCCTCCTCTGTTCTCCAGGGGCTCCCATTTCTTCAATCAGATGTTTATCACAGCATTAACTCCTTATTACTCTCTCTACACACACACACACACACACACACACACACACACATCCTTAATATTTAATCCTTTAATACTTTTAATATATATTATACTATGTACTTCATATATATTTTCATACTTAATCCCTAATACTTTATATATATAATATACTTTGTGTATGTGTATACATTTTGCTTTTTATTTAAAAAATGTATATACATGGTCTCATACTGTATATATTCTTTTGTTATTTGCTTTGTGGTCAAGTTTATGTTGACATCAAATAGATTCATTTGTTTCCACTGCTATGTAATGATCTGTTGCATTAATATATTACTGTTAATCAATTTACTTGTCTATGAATATTGGTTTATCTTAACTAGTAAGATAAATAATCATGAGAAAAAGAGAACCCATGTTACTATGCTTTGTTTTGTTCTGGGTTTAGTTAATAAACTATTGAATTTTGATCAGTGTATATTGATTGAAAAGCATCAGGCTCGTGTCTTTAGTTAACTTGTTGGGACCTGGACTGAGAGTAAATTTATAGTGCGGTTTTTTATTCTAGTGTTTTAATGACTGCATTTCCACTTTTATCTCCTTCATGGTTGGGAATGTTATGCCAAAGCCCATTTTCTCTCTCTTAATTGAAATATAATCCATGTACCACAAAAGTCCCTCTTTAGAACATAATATTCAATGGTTTTTAGTATATTTATGTAGTTATGCAAACCTCAAGACTATTTAATTCCATCACGGTTCTTCACCCCAAAAAAGGACCTCATACCCATAAGTAGTTACTCCCAGTTCACCCATATTCCCTTGAAAATTACTATTTTTCTTCCTGTCCCTATAGATTTGCTTATTCTGGAAATTCCATATAAGTGGAATTATAATATGTGGCCTTTTGTGACTGCTGTCTTTCATTGAACTCAATGATTCCTTCATGTTACAGCATGTTTCAGTACTTCATTCATTTTTGTGGATGAACACTATTCCATTGTATGGATACCATAGTTTATTTAGCTGTTTGTCGGCTGATGGACATTTGGGTTGTTTTCACCTTTTGGTTATTATAAATAATGCTGCTATGAACATCGGTGTACAAGTTTTTACATGAACATGTTTTCAGTTATTATATCTTGGGTATACACCTAGGAATAGAATTGCTGGGTTCAACTTTTTGAGGAACTGCCAAACTATTTTCTAAAATTGTTTTCTAAAATGTACCATTTTACATTCCCATCAGCGATGTATGAGGGTTCAAATTTCACCACATCTTCACCAATACTTGTTTATTGTCTTTTTAAAAATTTATATTAGAGCTATTCCAGTGGTTTTGAGTATCTCATTATGGTTTTGATTTGGGGTATCTTGACTAATGACTAATGATATTGGGTATCTTTTCATGTGCTTATTGGTCATTTGTATATCTTCTTTGGAGATATCTCTGTTCAAAACCTGTGCCCATTTAAAAACTGGGATATTTGTTTTTTATTGTTGAGCTCTAAGAGTGCTTAATATGTTCTGTATACTAGATACTTACCAGATTTATTATTTGTGAATATTTACTCTAGTTCTATGGGTTGTCTTCTCACTTTCTTGACAGTGCCCTGTGAAGCACAAAATTTTAAGTTTTGTTGAAGTCAATTTATGGTTTTCTTTCTTTTGTGGATTGTGCTGTGATGTCACATCTTAGAAATCATTGCCTAATTCAAGGTCACAAAAATTTAAACCTATGTTTTCTTTTAAGAGTTTTATCAGGGATGCTGGACGACTCAGCAGGTTGAGCACTCGTCTTGAAGCCCCAGGGTCCAATGATCGAATCCTATCCCCGGCTTGTGCGGACCCATATGTGGGCCCCCATTCAGTTCTCACTGGGCTGAGCAAGCTTCATGCGGGAGTATCTGGGGCCTGGTTCCTGCCCTGTGCAACTCTGCACCCACTTGTGGGATGAAACTATGTGGAAAACTGATGACATTCAACTATGGTGACTGCTCTGGGCCCTCCCCCTTCTCTCTGACTCTGATTCTCTCTGTCAAAAACAATAAAATAAATCTTTGAAAAAGTTTTTGAATGAGTTTTATAGTTTTAATTCTACATTTAGGTCTTACATTTTTATTCATTTTGAGTTAATTTTTATAAATAGTGTGTAATAGGGGTCCAAATTCAGTGTGTGTTTGTGTGTGTGTGTGTGTGTGTGTGTACCAGTTGTCCCAGCACTCTTAGATAAATATTCTTCTCCCCTCATTGAATTACCTTGGCACCCTTGTCAAAAGTCAAGTGTTTGGGTTTATTTTAGATTCTCAATTCTATTCCATTAATCTATACAGGTTTTGCACATTAAATTTACCCTTTTGCACATTGAATTCACCCTTTCGCACATTAAATTCACCCTTTTGCACATTGAATTCACCCTTTTGCAAATAAAATTCAGCCTTTTGCACATTGAATTCACCCTTTTGCAAATAAAATTCACCCTTTTGCAAATCAAGTACTTTTACATATATTTCATATTAAAAAAACATTAAATAATGTTAACTATATAGCAAAAAATCAAAAACTCATACATACATAATTTAATGTATGTTGGTTCTCCTGTAGTACCTTGTTTTTGTTTTCATCAGTCAACTGTGCACAGAGTTGATATGGAAACGTTACCTAAAAACCAAACATATTAAAATTCCTATAATACTATACAACAAAAGAATTATACCTGAACTGTGCTCCTAGGATTTCAGTTGGTCATCTCCATATATGTATATAGTTTTAAATATTTAGAATCAATATATAACTTGTCCTTGAATAGAATACGTTTGACTGTGTAATCCTTAAGCACAGGTATTATAAATAGTGTTATTCTGTGGTAAATATGCATATTAAAGATTGAAAACGCTAATAATTTCATTTTTAAAACTTTTTAATTTTAAAGGGCTACAATGAATACATCTTCTGAATCAAGTTCTGAAAACCCAGTTAAAACGCATTCGGGCAGACAAATGCAAATCAACTCACCAGAATCATCAAGCACAAGTTCAAGCTGTCCTGTTGTACCACGAAATTGTCGCTATACATACAACCGTATAAGTTTTGATAAAAAAAAAAACAACATCCTAATAAACTGCTACAATGATGGTAAAACCATCAATGAATCAGCGGAAATCGCTGGCATAAATAAAAATACGGTGAAGTCCATTATTAAGCAATACAACAAAAATTGTGGGTTGCTAGAAAAAAAGCGTGGTGATAATCGGCCTCTTAAATTAACTCCGGCAATATTAAGAAAAATTGAGCAAATAATTGAAGAAAATCCTTCCATAACTTTAAAAAAGATTAGTCAAAAAATTTTAGAATCAGAACATACACAATTAAACATTAGTTCCATTAGGAATGCATTGAAACAGTTGTGAATTACATTAAAATGTGCTTCAATACTGTAGAAGTAAATTACATACGTTATCTGCACACAGTGTTCATACATATCTTCATCTCCATATGTAATTATGAAATTGTATGAGTTATAATAAAAATTTTGATTTCTAACTATGTAGTTAGCTTTGTTCTGTTTTTTTAAATATAATATATATGTAAAAGTACTTGATTTGCAAAAGGGTGAATTCAACTTGCCAAAGGGTGAATTTAATGTGCAAAATGGTGAATTCAATTTGCAAAAGGGTGGATTTAATGTGCAAAACCTGTATGTCTACCCTTAAACCAGTACCATGTTCTTGATTACTTTAGCTTTGAGAAATTGGGGATTGTAAGACCTCTAACTTTGTTCAGTTTTTTTCTAGATTACCTTGGCTATTCTGAATCCCTTGTCTGTCTGTACAAATTTTAGGATTAGCTTGTCAATTTCTGCAAAAAAATCCAGCTGACATTTATATAGGAGTTGTGTTAAACATGTAGATCAAATTTTGAAGTATTATTATATTAACATGTTTGAAATATCTTCTTCCAACAATATCTTCTAATACTTGAATGTGGAATATTTTTCCACTCAGCTAGGTCTTCTTTAATTTTCATGATATTTTGTAATTTTTAGAGTGCAAGCCTAGTAATTCTTCCATTAAATTTATTCCTAAATATTTTATTGTTTTTATTCTATTATAAATGGAATGGTTTCCTTAATTTAAGTTTTGAATTATTCATTGCTAGTGAGCACATTCTACTTTGTCCACAAATGAACTTCCAATTTGATGGAAATAATCCTTAGGAATTTATTCTCAAATATGGCTTAACAGAAAAGATGATTGTTGTGACATGAAGAATTTAGAAGGTACATAAGGCCACATTGGCAATTTTTTCATAACTGTGTAGTATTTGAACTCATTCTGATGAAATTGAGATTAATCTTTTTAGAGAAAGTAGAGCTTTTGCATACATCCATGCAGTCAGTTATCAATGAGATCTTCATGGGTTGTGCATTTTAAGAGGCACACAAAAGCATTCATTCCCAAAAGAAGCATTTTGGAAAAGTCCTATTCTTCAGACTTCAGTCAATATAATTCTGAAGTTGTATTAGTACCTCTCCTTTTATCCACATAGTCAGAATGCTATTAGATTTAAACAGCTTCTGTGAGATATGTTTTTGTAAAATATATCTTAGCTATCCATCCCTTGAGGATAGGGTCACATCTCAGGAATGCTGTACTAAGCATTTATGTGTCCCTCATGAATTTTTACAGTCTCCAAAAGTGCCTATAAAATGCATTCGATCAGTGGTCCCCAACCTTTTTGGCACAAGGGACTAGTTTTGTGGAAGACAATTTTTCTATGGACCGGGGATGGGGAGTGGAAGTGGACAGTTTTGGGATGATTCAGGCTCATTACATTTATTGTGCACTTAATTTATATTATTATTACAAGGTAATATATAATGAAATAATAATACAATTCACCATAATGCAGAATCAGTGGGAGTCCTGAACTTGTTGTCTTGCATCTAGATGGTCCCATCTGGGGGTGATGGGAGACAATGACACCCGAAATGTGTTACTTACATATGGTCTACTGAATAATCTCATTTTGGTTGCTGGTACTGTAGAAAACCCTGCTCCACAAAGATAGGATGTTGGGAAAGCAGACTTTTCAGTGCTTTTGTGGCAATCCCAATATATTCCATCTTGTCTTTAGTCCAGAACGTATGGAGATTTGAAGTTGTCTCAAATATACTTTTAAGGAATCAACACCTCAGCTCCACCTTAGATCATCAGCCATTAGATTCTCATAAGAAGTGTGTATCCTAGATCCCTCACGTACTCAGTTTACAATAGGGTTCTCGCTCCTTTTAGAGTCTAATACTTTTGATCTGACAGGAGGCGGAGTCTAGGTGGTAATGCCAGCGGTGGGAAGCAGCTGTAAATACAGATGAAGCTTTGCTCGCTGGCCCAGAGCTCCCCTCCTGCTGCACAGCCCAGCGCCTAACAACAGTCTGTGGACCAGTCCTTGTGTGTGGCCTGAGGGAGAAGGACCCCTGCATTAGATCATACAAAAGGATTTCACTATTCTAATTTATCCTGTCACTAACCAACTAAGGCTCTCCCAATTCAAGTTTTTCATTTCCAGGGTTGAAGCCAGAGAATTTGTGGCTATTATGTCAGAATCATTCTGTCAACTTCTAAGAAGACAAAAGATGACTTTTGCTAAGATTTCCCTTAAAACATAGCCATGGCCAGAACAAAATTCTTCAGTTTTACTTCTGTAGGGGTACACACAACCAAACTTCCCCTGCCTTCCACACAAAGGCCACAACTGTTACGCAGCACTGCCCTCTTTTGACAAAACTTGAAAAGTGACCGACTTGAATAAGTCCCCTCAGTACAACAGTTGCCTGCCTCTTTATAATAAAACTGTAGCCTAACTGGAATCTAAATCTTGTGAATTACCAATTTTTACCATGGAGCCCCTGATATTCAATTTTCATCCTAAAGAACATTTCCAGTGTTCTAATAATCATGATCATCCTCACCCCATCTCCCCACCCCCAAGATTTTGAAAACCTCAGTGTTTCACCAACTGAGTGAAATTAAGCAATATCAAGCATGATTTTTCCTCAAAGCTTCATGACAGCAGGAAATTGAAATGTGGATGAAAGCAGGAAAATCAATGGAGATGGTCAGTTTCTTTCAGAGATGTTCCCCTTCCTTTTTTTTGTGGATGAGAAACCAGAGTTCCAGAGAAATGTGGGCATCATCAAGGCACGTGATTCAGAATCCTTGTCTCTCATGTCTCTGTCCAGCCCTGTTATTGCTACAGGACATGACAGGTGGTACTTCCTTAAAGGCAGTAGCTGCTTAAGTAACATTTCTGTCAACTAAGTAGTTTGACATTGCAGGGAACATTGAACATGAGGACGCTCTCATTTTTGTTTGTTAGTTTTGCTCTTGTTCCCTTTTTTACTTATCATTATTTTTCCTTTTTCTTTTTTTTTTTTGTAAATCTGGACTCTCATGTTTAATCCCTATTCTCTGAACCTTACCCACCCTCCCCTTGAAAACCCTGATTTTTTGAAAGAAAGAAGATTTAAGAAGGGGGGAAGAGTTTAGCGAGGAGCTAGTGAAAGGGGCATTCTACAGTGGTCTACACCTTATTACTCAAAATGGAAAAGGGGAATTAAAACTAAGGAGTGAGGAGGAGTGTTTCTCCCTCTTTTGCTCTCTTGCTTTCTTGCTCTGTTTCTTTTCTTCTCTTTCCCCTAACCTCCAGAGTGTGAGAAAAACATTTGTGATGTTTAAGCTGTGCAGACCATGATATTACATTTGGTTATAGCAGCTTGAGTGGACTAATGCAGTCCTTCCCAGGTATTTTTTCCTGCATTAAGAAGACTCATATGCCTTATTTACTTATTTCATTTCTCTTCATCTCTCAAAACTTTGTCCACATATGACTCTACCCCTAGTGTTGGTTATCCTGGTAATGTAGTTAACATCCTGTGTCCTCTTTGGCACATCATGAGTGCTCACAAAAAAATTATTTTTTAAAAAGTTTTATTATATTGTTTTTGACAGAGACCAAGAGAGAAAGAGACAGAGAGAGACAGAGAGAAGGGGGAGGGCCCAGAGCAGTCTCCATAGTTGTACGTCATCAGTTTTCAACATGGTTTCATTCCACACAGGTAGGTGGGGGCCACTCAGGGTGGGAACTGGGCTCGGGGCCTCCCACATGGGAGGCATGCCCCCTCAAGCCAGGGGCTAAACTTGGGGTTGGAACTGAAGTGGGGGGTTCCCACATGGGAAACACATCCTGGTTCAACATATGGCTCTGCATAGGCCAGGTCCAGGATTCGACCCTCAGTCCTCAGGTCTGCAAAGTGAGCGTTTAACCCTCTGAGCCATCCCGGCTTTCCCTGAAATGATTATTCAATGATACACTGACTGTGCTAAAGATATTTTAAAAATCTACTCCTGCTTCTTCAGAGCTCTTTCCAGAGACAGAAGGTTGAGAGAAGATCACATCAAGAATGACGGTTCCAATGAAAATACTCGTGGTACAAATAACCATGCCAAGCAAATGAAAGATATTTGGTGGGTGTGTGTAAGTGGGCAGAGCCAGAGGTTGAATGCCCATTAGACAAGTTGAGCATATGCTTAGGTCACCAGAAGACAGGGACACACAACCAAATATTAAAAAAATAAAGAAAAAAATTTGATATTGTAGAAAATTCACTGCATTATTATCATGGTAAGAGTTTGAACTTTGCTAAAATTTCTTTTCCTTACCTTGGAGTTTAGATCTTTAAAAAAATATGATATTACACTTGGTAGGTGTTGGTAGGGTGAGAAATATCATCTCTAATGATGCTTCAGATCTTCCAAAGATTTTCTTCTAACCCTGAAAGGGTGTTGTAACAAATTTCAGTCAGAGTTTAATTTTCTGGCTTCCAATAAATCTTCTCTCATTTTCTGAACTCAGATGGCAGGGTAAAATTTCATGGTTCTGAAATGAAACTTGAAGGAGTTGGAGCATGAGAGGATAGGAGGTCGATATCTTTATATTAAGGCAGAACATGTGCTTTCAGAACTAGACTTTGCTGGTGACTGGTGAGCACTCAGGGACAATGTCCCAGTGGAGAGGATGGGAAAGACCTCCCCAGCTGGTGACCTCCATTCAGCTCCTTCTGCTGCTTTGGAGACCAATGTGATTGGCTTTCCTCTTCCCACACAGCCCTAGGGCAGCAGATTGCCCTTCTGACCTCCTATCTTCATTTACAACTGTGCTAGAGGTTCCCTCATAAAGAAATTAGTGGGTGACCCTGTCATAAGCTTTATTAAGGCCCAGAAATCTCTATGGATACCCTTCATTGAAAGAATTTCTATTTCTTGAAAAAAAAAGAAAAGAAAAGAAAGGTCCAAATTAAGACAAGTTGTGAGATGTGAGATCAGAGATGAAAGGACAGCCACAGGGAGAGTTAACAGACTTCATCATGACACAAAATAAACATGAAGATGTTTAACTTAGAGAGCAGAGGGAGAGTTCTACCACTGGGACAGAAAGAAAATATGGAAAGACACTTGATTGAATTACATTTTCTATTGTTTATCAACTGGAATATCTTCCTCGTCCCTTTTATTGACAGAGATTTCTCTCTGGTAAAATCATTTTAGTGACTAAGAAAGGCTTCATTGGCTTGGCCGTGTCTAGGCTGAGGGCCCTCGGGACACTCGTCATTGTTTGCACGACTTGGTTTGAGTGATGCAAGACCCAAGCAGCAACCTGTAACAGCACTGGCCTCTCCAAATGCCTCGGGCCTTGTTCTAGACAATATTTCTTTTTAGGCTAAGGGGTGGCAGGCTGCCCACACTGCTTTATTCCCAGCACCAGATGAAACCTTCCTTAAGTGTTACTACATGTTAATAAACATAGTCAGTGAAACCCACTTAAAAAGAATGACCTGTTTATGAAAGAAACCTTTTGAAAGACAGAATATTTTTCCCTGTGGGCCAAAGCTTAGGCAGAAAAACAAAGAGCTCTTTCAAAGGTTTAAAACACGATGGAGGATGGATTCTGACTTTCTAACTACAAAAATAATGATACTTTTTGCTCCAACCTGCTCCAGGGAGCTGTAAATATACTTGACACACACAGGTTGAGCCTTTCCAACTTTCTTCCTCAAATGCTCTTCGAACTTGTCAAGAGAGAGTGACATTAGCCTGAATGTGTAGACTCAGGGACTGGGGTAGTTGAAACTGAAGTGATTTGTCCAGCACCAGCCAATAACTTACGTGGGAAGTCAGAGACAGGGCAAGCTGAGACTGGATACTTCTGTGGCACAGAAACACCTCCTGACATCAGCACTAGCTATCTTCTTTGCTCGCCTCTGTCTTCCATTTTGGTTCATTGCTCCTTAGCTCCTGCCAGTGAGTTGGGCACAACATGTGTTGGTACTTCAATCAGGAAGCCCATGTTTGTCCAGGGAAGTGAAGGACCTTAAGCTTATATTAACTACCAAGCTGGTTCAGCTTGTGGTTATTCCTATAAGCAATAAAATATTATTAGCAAAACTGACCTTGGAAACAACATTCTTTAACCCTAAAACACTTTGTATTTCTAGGCCTACTACTACTCTAAAGTATAACATTGTATGGATTTTTTAATCTCCAGTGTTTGATCGGCATTGTTCTAAAGCATTATGTTTAAAGAGTCCTACTTACGGTTGGTCTGCCAGCTATCAAATACACATTCATTCACTCATTCATTAATGTTTTTTATTTGACAATTATTATGTTGAGCTTACTTTTGGCACAGTATAGGGTTTTGTCATGAATGTTGTACCATAGATCAAAAGTAATTTTTCATTCTTAAGGAGCCTATGTGTTAAGAAATGGGCACTTTTGTCTGGTTGGTTAATTTCCCCCAATTAGAGAATTGCAAGTTGCCTTAATGGAAATGTGTCACTACATGTGACCAACCATTATTTGTATATAGTCTAATACTATTTTGAAATCCATTAATAGACTTTCTCTTGTGCATGCCTGGGTAGAAAAACTTCCTTAACTCAACCAAGAACTCCATTGCCTTGGGAAGATTAGATTTCTAGAAATACTTACGGTATGAATAAGAAATCCTTGGCACAATCAGACCTAAATAAATCCCAGAGATAACAACTGTTAAAGCTTTCTATTTGAAAGAACTTTTTGAGTGTATTGAAAAAAAGATTTTGCTAAAAAATAAAAATCAAACCAGAAAACATATGAGAGCAGTCTGGAAAAAAAATCTAGCCATAAATGCCTGTATTTTTCATATTATATGGTTGATACTTTCTGGACAGCCCTTGTATATTTACACATAAATATTCATGACAGCATTCTTTATCTTAGTCAAAAGGTGGCTAAAATTCCCAGGTAGAACACCTCTGGCTGTTAACAGGATTGTCTGTGTGACTTCAGAGGACAGACCTGAAGAAGTGAGGCCCATAGGAATCCAGGAGGTGAGCTCATCAGTTACATCAGCATTCAGGGCTCCTCTGTCAATGTTCTCTGTCTACCACCCATAGGGAGTTGGCCTTCAGGTCATCTCCAATGAAGAGAGACAGGCAAAACCACACCCATCATAGACAAGTGACCGATAGCCTACAGAAGACAGATAGTTCATGATCCAAGAATCCAAATATGGACAGAATGAAGTCCAAGGTTTGGATGGTCAGGAGTGGCAATTAACAGGCTAGGATGCACATTCTGGGTAGAATAAGTATACTGATCCACATGCCAGTCCTTATGTGCTCTCTTCATGAGTATGATACTTCTGATCATTTTGACAGGTGGGCCATTTTAACAGGATTCAAGTTCAATGTGGGATGATTTTTCTAATAATGTATGCATCTTTTGCAAATTAGAGCTTTATCCAGAAATACATGATATAAAAGAGTTCTATTGGGGAAGCTTGGATGTCTCAGCAGGTTGAGTACTTGCTTTGCAGCCCTGGAGACCAGGGATCGAATCCCGGCTCTGGCCCAGGTGGACCCATATGCTGAACTGGGGTGTGTCCCCAGTTCAGTTCTTGCTGGGGCCCATGCGGGAGGCTCTTGGCCCAGTTCCTGCCCTGTGCAGCCCCACACCCACCTGTGGAGTGAAACTATATGGAAAACTAATGCTGTCAACTATGGAGACTGCTCTGGGCCCTTCCCCTTCTCTCTGTCTCTCCTTGTCTGTCTGTCTCTCTGTCAAAAACCAATAAAAAGAAATCTTAAAAAATAATAATAATAAAAAGAGTTCTGTTGAATCCAAAGCCAATTTGCATTATTTGGGGGATTTAATATTACTCTATCAATGAAAGACAAGAAAAGCTGTAACACAGTGATTAATTTCAGTGTGTGCCCCGATATGGAGAGAGATGTGAGAAAGGAGGAAGTTTTCAACTCTCTGGGTCTCAGTTTTCTCATCTGCAAGAGAAATCTAATAGCTCATAACTAATGTAAGCTAAAACTAAGCATGACTCTCTTCTTGCCACACCTTAAATTAATTAGTAGGTTCTTTATGTAAGAGATAAATAAAAGGCTCAAAATTCCAAGAGAGAGACATCAGAGAGAATATGTTTTGTTTTTTAACAAAGTCTCTATTATTTTATACTTAAAACATTAATTCATATCTAACATTGCCCATACTGTTTTCTCTGCCTTCTGTTGGTGAAGTTTTCCACTTGTGTCACATGTTGGAATAGTAAAAATCTTTGCTCCACCCACTAATGCTGGGAGGTAGACAGGAACATAGTCTGTTCATTGCTTCTTCCAAGGGCAAGGCAACTGACTCCTTCCTTTCAACTCGTGTTGATCTACGGTGATGGTATCCTGTTATAAATGCTTCCTTTTCTCTTTTGGGGTCTCTGAGATGTGAGCTTGGAAGTACTCTTATGACACAATGCAAAGCACATACTGTAGCAATCGCACACTTTTTGATCTGTCCCTTCTTTTATTTAATATAAATTATTTCTTATGAATGGATTAGCTCAAGCCTTGGGGAATTATGCATTCTGGTGAGGTTAAGTGCATCTTCAGGATGTACAGTGGGAGAATTGTCACATGGCAAATAACTAGGGAGAATTGGCCTATGGGGACATAAACATACAAGAATTTTGCAATAAACAATCTCTTGGGTAACAACATTATAGGGTTATTGTGAGGATTGGATGTGGTTATAGGAGGGCTGTCCAGAAAAAGTCCAGCCATTGTCAATGTAATAAGAATGGTTACATGGCTGGATATTTTCCAGACAGCCCTCATATGTGTGGGAGTACTTTGTACAATCAAGCCCAATGTATGTATATATGCTTTATTGGTTTTGCCATGGATGGAAGGAGACTACTAAAATCGTTCTCTTTCTCTTAACATTTTAGATTGGTCTGGAATGAGACTACTTGGGCTGTGATCAGAGGTCAGGTGAAGGGTGGTGTGACAGAGTTGGGAGAGACATACCCTTTCCTTGTGAATTATTCACATTTTCTGCACTGAACTCAGAGAGAGAGCAGTGGTTTAAATGACAAGAATCTTGTTTTTATACCTACAAATAGTTCCCCTTTTTTGAGTACTGCTTGAGCAGGATGGTTGTTGTAACAAGAAGTAGTCTCATCACATTGCAGGGTCAGTGGCCTTAGGTGACCTATTCTGGACTTGGATGAGTACATAGTATGAGGAAATCCAGACAGATTGAGCCACAAACACCCATCATATCAATGGTGCTTAGTGCCAAAAATAATTCCAGAAATGACATTGTAAGCCACGTTCTCTATGCCCTCCTTCTACTCTCCAGGTAATTTCAACTATCTTAGAAAATTAGGGGAAGCCGGGATGGCTCAGTGGGTTAAACGCTCACTTTGCAGCGCTGGGGACCGAGGATCGAATTCCGGCCCCAGCCCGTGTGGAACCATATGCTGAACTGGGAGCTCCCCCAATTCAGTTCTCTCTCTGTCTCTGTATCTCTCTCTCTCTCTGTCTCTGTCAAAATAAATAAATAAATAAATAAATAAATAAAAATATATTAAAAAAAAAAAAAAGAAAGAAAATTACAGTAGTTTCAAGGGAGGCAGGGTGGGAGCTAGGAGGAAAGTCTTTCAATGGAGCCCAATGAGAGTTGTCCAGAGTATAAATATTCTTGGTTAAGGTCTTGAAAGCACATACCAACAGAACTCACAATAAAACAACCACTACATCTTAATACATAAAGGCTTTATTCTAGCTTACACACATTTCTTCAAAGGAGGAAACTCTTTTTTGTGTGTTGCCATCATTCCAAATTAGCCAGGAGTTGAGTGTGTAATCACCATTTCATCAAGATAAAATAGACAATGATAATTTGAGCAACTGAATAGAGACACCTTTTTGAATTTTCATGATGGACAGAAATCTCATAATACATGCAAATGCTACTGCACAATGGGTAAGAAGTGAGGGCCAACTACATTATAATTCATGTACCAACAACCTTGATCATTTCTGGAACCATTATCAACAATATGGACTCAGGTCTGGTTGGAAGTTTTTCCCTCTGCTGATGGATGACCTTGGCGTTTGGCTGTCCTAGGTATTAGTTCATCTACGGTACATCTTTTTATTGAGTACTCACAGAATGAAGGAGCATCATACTATGTCCTTATGTATAAAGCAAAAGGGGTATTAATTTCACTCCACAATACAAGACATAAGAAATGTCATGATTCTTTTATTTGTATAAGTCAAACTTAACCTACACTCTTATTCTATAAAGTGGGTGGAAACTTCAATCTCTATCACATGGAATGTTCTTTATCTTGACCTAAGGGTCATATAAAGATCCCAGGTTCATTCATTGTCCAGAACACTTTTTAAAAATCCCTATGGTCTGTTGAGTTTATAATAGTCACTACTTCTATTTTAATTATCTTGTCCTATTTGGTTCCTTGAAGACCAGGAGCTTGACTGCTCTTAGGCCAAACCTGGACATGGCCTGTGGTGAGACACGGATACTTACTAAGCTGTACTGCAGAGACCAGAAAAGTCTTTACCCCCTTTCTCTCTTAAAATGAAACCATCAAAATCTTATATATATATATATATAATATATATATAATCTTATATGTATCTTATATATATATTACTGTTTTAATATATATAGTATATTAAATATACTATATATATATATAAAATCTTATATTATATGTATTTTATATATATATGTATATATTATTGTTTTTGACAGAGACAGAGAGAGACTGAGACAGAGGGGCCAGGGCCAGAATTCGATCCTTGGTCCCCGGGGCTGTAAAGAAAGCACTTAACCCACTGAGCTATCCTGGCTTTCCCAACACCATCAAAATCTTATGCTTCCTTCTGACGTACTTACGTCTTCAACTCCAAGCCCATATTTTCATACCCTTTACCTCTCAGACAATTTGACATAATTCTCCTGAGTGGGATAAGTGTTCCATAAATAAGTATTCAAGGGAT
>PVKE010016556.1:15874-31957 GCA_004027555.1 Craseonycteris thonglongyai | reverse complement strand
TCTCTCTCTCTCTCTCTCTCTCTCTCTCTCTCTGTCAAAAATAAATAAATAAAAATATATTAAAAAAAGTTGCAGGATACAAAATCAGTGTACAAAAATCTATAGCATTTTTATATACAAGCAACAAAACTTCAGAAAAAGAAATGAGAAAATTGATAACCTTTTGCAATCAAAACGAAAAGAATAAAATACTTTGTAATAAACTTAACAAAGAATGTGAAGGACTTATGCACAGAAAACTATAAGACACTATTAAAAGAAACTGAAGAAGATACAAAGAAATGGAAAGATATTTCATGTTCATGGATTGAAAGAATCAACATAATTTAAAATGGCCATTTTACCCAAAGCAATACACAAATTTAATGCAATTCCCATCAAAATCCCACATTCTTTTGAGAAACAGATTTAAAAAAAATCACCAGATTCATATGGAACCACAAAAGACCCCAAATCACCAAAGCAGTCCTCCGAAAAGAAGAGTAAGGCTGGAGGCGTCATGCTCCCCGACTTCAATCTATATTGCGAAGTGTCAATAATCAAAACAGTTTGGTATTGGCAGAAAAATAGACATTCAGACCACTGGAACAGAACTGAAAAACCAGAAATAAACCCACAAATATATGGACAGATAGTTCTTGACAAAGGAGCAAAAAATATACAATGGAGAAAAGAAAGCCTCTTCAGTAAATGGTGCTGGGAAAATTGGAAAACCACATGCAAAAGAATGAATCTGGACCATGAATTGTCACCATATACCAAAATTAACTCAAAGTAGATTAAAGCTGTCCATATAAGACTTGAAACAATGAAGTGCATAGAAGAAAGCATTGGTACTAAACTTAATAGACCTTGGGCTCAGAGAGTACTTTATGAACTTGACCCCAAAGGCAAGGGAAGTAAAAGCAAAAATAAATGAATGGGGCTGTATCAAACTAAAAAGCTTCTATGCAGCAAAGGACACTGTCAACAAAGTAAAAAGGAAACCAACCAAATGGGAGAAAATATTTGCAAACAATGCCTCTGATAAGGGGCTAATATCTAAAATATATAAAGAACTCATACAACTCAACAACAAAAAAACAATGAAATTTAAAAAATGGGCAGAAGACCTGAACAGACACTTCTCCCATGAAGACATACAAATGGCCAACAGATATATGAAAAAATGCTCAACATCACTAGCAATTAAGGAGATGCAAATTAAAGCCACAATGAAATACCGCCATATACCTATTAGAATGGCTATAATCAATAAGACAAGGAATAACAAGTGCTGAAGAGGCTGTGGAGAAGAGGAAACCCTCATACACTGCTGATGGGAATGTAAATTGGTACAACTACTGTGGAAGGCAGTATGGAGGTTCCTCAAAAAATTAGCAGTGGAATTGTTGTATGACCCAGCAACCACTCTCCTGGTATTTACCCAAAAAACCTGAAAACCTTAATCCACAAAGATATATGTACACCAGTGTTTATCACTGCGCTGTTCCTGGTGGCCAAGTCATGGAAACAACCAAAATGTCCTTTGATAGATGACTGGATAAAGAAGTTGTGGTACATTTACACAATGGCATACTACGCAACGATAAGAGAAGATGAAATATGGCCATTTGTGACAAAATGGATGGACCTTGAAACTGTCTTATTAAGTGAAATATGTCAGACTGAAAGAATCAAGAAACATATGACCTCATTTATAGGTGGAATATAAAACTGAAAGTAACAAAGAAAAACTCATGGACACAGTCAATAGTTTAGTGGTTATCTGAGGGTTAAAGAGGAAGGGAGGTGAGGGGATGGTGTGTGTGTGTGAGGTGGGTGGGGTAGTGAGAGAGCATCAAATATATGGTGATAGAAGGAGAGCTGACTGGGTGGTGAGCACATGGTGCAATGCATAGACAATGTAATGTGGAACTGTGTACCCAGGAACAATGCAATTGTTATCAACCAATGTCACTAATAAATTTTATTAAAAACAAACAAGAAACAATAATCCTTAATAGCAGCTATACCTAGCCCATGCTCAGTTTTCACTGATTAAAGATGTCTTTTTATAGTTGATTTGTTTGAAGTAGGGTACATACTTTGGTTTTGGTTAACTTGTCTGTTCCTTTACATCTTTTGTAATGTGTAACAATGACCACCACCACCACCCTTTTTCTTTCCATCTATTTATTTAAAAATTAGGACATACATTTTGTAGAATTTCCCATATTCTGGGCTTGATTATTGCATTCTTATGTTTCATGTGTTTTTAATTTGTTCTTTATGGTATCTCTCTGCATACCATATTCACAGGGTTTCGTTTTGGGTTTTTATTACCCTCCACATGATAAAAGAGGAAGGAAGGACACTAATTCTTGACTGCCCTCTGTGTGTAGGCTGACTGTACATACTGTTTTAAATGGGACAGAAAACAACAGTACTGTCCCGTTAAACAGTGTGTATGGTCAGCATACTGACACCTTGAGATAAGGCTGACCATACGTACTGTTTGAAACAGGGCAGTGCCATTGTTGTCTGTCCTGTTTAAAACTATATATCTGGTCAGCCTATCTGTGTGCCATGTCTGTTCTAGCTTTTTTCCTGTCAGTGGCCCTCTAAGTTTATTAGCCCCAGTTTACAGATGAGGCTCAGAGAGGTTAATTGCCTATTTGAGACATATAACTATTGTACAGTGAGTCTGGGCTTTCCACCGAGATCTGGCTAATTTCAAAGCCCTTTCTATTTCTTGTACACCCAACAACTTAAGGTGGTTTCCAAGAAAATGACTTTCCCAAGGTTATGTGAACGTGGTAAGTGGTGTGCCAGGACTAGGTTTTTTAACTCCATATCTATTGCTCCTTCCTCCACTTGAGGCCTCTTTTTGCTCAGTTACCTCCTTGGAAACAGGATGTTGTGTTACATACTGGAGAAATGATAATGAACAAAAGGACGTGGTCCTTTTTATCCTTGGGAGAAATTTTTCTCCACAGGAATCCTGATGCAAGCTAGAGACCACCTCCCAATATCAAACCTAAAAAGTCCAGACTTATTTCTTAGTCGGCCTTTTACCTGGAGCCAAGGTGCAAGATGTAGACCCAGCTAATTAGACTCTTCTGCCCCAAACTTAGGATCTGGTGATCTAGAAACCAGGCAAGGTGAAAAGTGAAAGATTGTTTTTCTGGTGATAGCTGCAGCACTTAATTTCCAGGGACTCCAAGAGCAGCAATGTTGGGTGACCAGTGCTCTCAGTGTTGGTAGTGTAGTTGCTGCAGCTCATGTTTAATGTGTCTACACAGTGGAAGAAAGTACTTTTAACCTCAAGAGCAAATTTCTGGTTCGAAGTTAATGACATCAGCAAGGCATAAAAAAAAATTCCCATTCACTTTGCAGTGTTTGGGTGTAACATGCAGATTGAGAAAGTTCTCTCCCCTGTTATATACAATTTTTCAGAAATAAAGCCTTAGAATCCTGGATCATTGAATTTTTTTTGAGATGTTAGTTTCCTATGTTCTTATTTGTTGGTTAGCTGAGGGTAGAGCATCCAGATGATAATAGCTTCTTTTGTTTCAGGAGAATGATCCATCTGTGAGACTGAAAATTGCATCATTATTGGGTTTATTGTCAAAGACTACAGGATTTTCACCCGACTGTATTATGGATGATGCCATTAACATCCTGCAGAATGAAAGTAAGTTGCAATTTAAAAGCTGTATAATCAGAGCAAAAATCTTTAGTTCCTTTTGCATAGGATTTTAAACAAAATTTTGAATATTGGTAATGAAAAAGAATTTAAGGATGATTCAATATAATATGTACATATATTTAGAGTTAAATTATAGTTTTGTCTCTTAATAGCTGTCATTTGTTGACCTTAACTTGTTGAAAGTTACATAGTATGTGACAGGTGATCTTTTGTTGACTTTACTCTAACTCAGAAACCATGAGAGGTGCTGTCCTGGTCACATGGTCCCTCACAATTAAGTTTCTGTAAAAATGACATCTCCCAGTCTCACATGTTGTTACTTTTTCTGTTTGTTCCTTGTTAATGCCCATTAACATTATTTCTTAGCATTTAGTGAAACAAAACACTACTTCATCTTTTTAGTTTTTTAAATTATCTATTTTTATTTATGTTCAAGATTCTGTTATAGAGTTAGTGCCTCAACTGCCTTAATATTTATTTAAAAACCTTTTGAAGATTTATTTTATTTTATTTATTTTTTTAAACTTTTTTTTAGAGAATTTTTTTTTTCTTTAATACTTATTTATTTATTTTTAATTGTTTATTAACAGAGAGAGAGACACACACACAGAGACAGAGAGAGAACTGAACTGGGGGAGCTCCCAGCTCAGCACATGGTTCCGCACGGGCCGGGCCGGGATTCGATCCTCGGTGCCCAGCGCTGCAAAGTGAGCGCCCAACGCATTCAGCCATCCCGGCTTCCCCTATTTTATTTTTTGACAGAGATAGAGACAGAGAGAAGGGGGAGGGCCCAGAGCAGTCTCCATAGTTGTACGTCATCAGTTTTCCACATGGTTTTGTTCCACCCAGGTGGGCGGGGGCCGTGCATGGCAGGAACCAGGCTGGGGAACCTCCTGCATGGGAAGCATACCCCAGTTCAGCTTATGGGTCTGCACGGGCTGGGGCTGCCACTGGGACTGGATCCTCAGGGTCTGGAACTGGACCCTGGGGCTGCAATGTGAGCGCTCAACCTGATGAGCCATTCTGGCTTCCCCGGCTCTGAGAGATTTGATCTAGGTCTCTTCCTTATTTCCAGTTCCTGGCTTACCTACATTCATAGAAGATAGAACTGAAAGGAACTGTAGAGATCGTTTAGTTCAAGCCCTTTATTTCATAGCTGAGAAAAATAAACTCAGGAGAGATAAAGTAACTGCTAAAGTGACTCTCATATTTGTGGTTTAGGATTAAGCTACACACTTAGAATGAAGAGTCTTGTGGTTGTCAGGCTAGTGTTCACTTTCACGTCTAAGAGTGTGTTCTACACTCTGGACCAGAAGTCTTTCAGTTCAGTTCACCAAATGCTTGAGTTCTATAACTCATGAGTAAGCACTGGGCCAAGCACTTTGAGGGTATTACGTATATCTACCTGTCTAGTACATTTTACACCACTAATAATAGCACAAAGCTTGTTTTAGGGGAGGTATGATCAGAATATTGTGGAAGCAGAAGAGAGAGTGAGATCAGTGCCTACTGGAGAAATCTAGAAAGGCTTAGTGAAGAAGTGGTATTGGAATATCAGAGATGGGGAGGGGTGCCTGGAAGGAACATAGTGCAAGAAATATCTGAATTGCTTTGTGAGAGATCAGCAGGGAGTATAAGGGGCTTTAGTAAGAAAACCAATGGTAAAATGGATTGAAGCCATAGGATAGGTAGTCTTGAGTGATAAGGATTTTGAACGTTAGTTTGTTAAGCCTTGGGACCCATGTAAAGTCTTTTTGAGCAAGGGCATGAAATGATCAAGTCTACTTTTAGCAAGATAATTTGGTGTTTCTGAGGAACTTGGTTTGATGAAGTAGGTGGTTTAGAGAAGAAATGTTGAGGATTCATTTATTGCTCATGTGCAGATGTCCATCTAACCTGCAGTGGTAATACAGATCAGGAAATAAGGAGAGAGACCAGAGCTTGTAATTTAGTTAGATTTGTGATTTACCAGAGGCAAGAGTTAATCTTAAAAAGGTTTAGCTAGCTCTTTGTGGATGATAAATGCAGAATCATCTCTTTGAAGAAATAAATTATAGGTTGGTGTGGTGGTGGTGATGGAAATTTTTTCACTTCTCTTCTGTCTCCTCTTCAGTACTTTTCTCTTTCTTTGTGGCCTCGTTCATATCGAGACTTTTCTTGATCTTTGACCTTGGATTTAAATTTAAAATGAGATACTAAACATCCTCCCATAGGGCCATGATTTTTGCAGTGGTTGCCTAATTTGAGGGGCCTAATTGTTTGCCTGTATTGGCCCTTGGGTGCTCTCTGCCCACTTGTTTTGTTTGGTCTTATATATTACTTACTGCAGATAATAAAACTGAGCTAATGAAAAAATAGACGAGGCACTAAAAAGCTGATTGGTAGTTCTGTGAATGAATGGGGTGTGTCAGCTGGTATCTTGTATGGTGATGATCCTCTGTGTCTGTGGAGAACTTTTAAATGTCTTTTGGTGTTTTTCTGTGGAGACATCAATTTTCCAGTTAGAAGTTCATGACCCATCTTCTAGGAGGACAAAGAATTGACTGGCTACCGTGTTTTTGGAGCCAAAGTAGCTGAAAGGGGCTAGATAGATAGTAGGAGGGAATGTCTGATTATCAATTCCCTGACTGTTTTTAAATCTCTTCTTCTTCACAGTATCTCCTTCCTGTGCTTGCTGGTATTCCCAAATTTGGACCCTTTCTGGCCCATTTTCTATATAGAATAAACCTCCTATTTCAGTGGTCACTTGGCTATGTAGGGTAATGAAGGAGGCAGGGGTCCAACTGCTGTTTATACAGGCCTCAAATTCTACCATATCCATGTGTTTTAGGTTTTTAGATTTAAAAAATCTCTCCAGTTCCTGAATCTTTCTGGGATGTTATGGTTAGAATTTATTTGCTTTGTAGTGACTTCTGTCTTAGTAGCCATTTAGTATTAAATTCTCAGTTTTACCAAAGAATTTTATATCTGCTTTCTACCTTTGAAAAATTTACTGACTTCTCTCACCTGCTTGCTTTTATTCTCCTTCCTTTGTACTTACAGGTTAATACCTTTTTAAATTTCTTTACTCTTGTATTAATGAGGTTTTAGGTAAGAATAATGATAAACAGATGTGTTCTATCAGCTCTTTAACTGGAAACCTTACTAAGAGGTGGTTTGACTAGTGTTTTCTGAGCTTTAGTCATTTATATATAATTTACCGTATTTTCCGGCGTATAAGACGACCCCCTAATTTTACAGTTAAAACATAGGTTTAGGCCTATATTCGCTGTATAAGACTACCCCCCACTTCCGAGGCTGCAGTCTTATACAGCGAATATAGGCCTAAACCTATGTTTTAACTGTAAAATTAGGGGGTCGTCTTATACGCCCGGTCGTCTTATACGCCGGAAAATACGGTATACCATTTTTGACATACGTATTTGTTTTACTTATATACTGTGGTTTACTTATTGTTTTTCTTAAGTGGACAATTTTTTTTAGTTAAAATTAAAGAGGCTTTTTATGTTAGTAATGTTAGAAGGAAATGAGTGTTATATGACATTGATAGATAGTAACTGCAGTTTTTATCATATACATTAAAATATATACCTGGTTAATAATATTAAAATGATACTCTGAATACCTCTAAAATCCTCTCATATACCACCAGCATTATAAGAACAAAGAAGAGAATAGAGACAAAACACTCTGGCTAAGATGTTTGATACTGATTTATTTTGATTTGGCTGTTTGCCAATTTATTAACCATTAATTGAGAATATAATCAGTCATGCTAGATTTTGAAAATACAGGTGAATAAAAAACAGTCTTTGCTCTCAAGGATCTTACAGTTTCCTGGTTTAGTTTGATGCAAAAATAAGTGTAGTAAAATGTTGTAGCTGATGTGTACAGGACGCAGTAGAAGCACAAAGGAGGAAATGATCAGTTCTTGGGGGAGAGGGAAAAGCTTCATAAAAGAGGTGACAATTAAAGATTAGTATGTGCTCCCTGGGGAGCAGGATTGAGAATGGAGTTGGGTGTGGGTGAAGGCGTTCTAGGTAGGTGAGTTGACCTGAGCAAAGATAGGGGGACATGAAGTCATAATTGGGGAAAGGGTGCTAGAGGATACTTGAAAGAGATGAGGCTAGAAAGGTAGGCAAGACTAGACACCATTGAGGGACTGCTATGTATGTGTGTATGCCCTGCTAAGAAATTTAGACTCCATCTTGAAGGCAATGACAAACCCTTGATTTAGTCAAGCAATAAACATTTTTGGAGCACAATGGCCAGCCAGTAGAGGACTCAAATTTTTAGATATGATCCCTTTAAGAAGTGAGCTTTCAAGTTGATTCTGGGTGGTGAGCACATACTGCGATGTATAGACAATGTAATGTAGAATTGTACAACTGGAAACAGTGTTATTGATATCAATTAATGTCACCCCGATAAATTTAACAACAACAAAAAAAAGCAAAAGTGAACATCTTCAAAACCATGTTATAATTAAAATCTTAAAGTACATATTTCAATAAAACACTTTTTAAAAATGTAAAAAAAAAAAAAAAAGAATTGAGCTTTTAGTTGAGGGGAATCAAGGATTAAACAGTAGAACTTACCTGACAAAAATTTACATTCTTTACCCAAGTAAATTTAGTTTCTATGGTGATCTCTTTTTGAAATTCCTCAACACAACTTGCCATTTTTCTTTCTAGAATCTCATCAAGTTCTTGCTCAGGTGTTGGACACTTTGCTTGCAATTGGCACTAAACTCCCAGAGAATCAAGCTATCCAGATGCGTTTAGTTGATATAGCCTGCAAGGTAAGAGTGTAATGGTTAGACACAGGGTTGCTTCTTTCTTGAAAAGTTTTACATTATTTAGAGTGGTTGTATGGGCTGTAAGATCTGCTTAAATTTGCATTGTAAATCTATAACTGAGAATTGCCAGGGATTTCTAATGGTTTTAAGAGCTGTCTCGATTTTTTTTTTCTTTTTTCTTTTTATTTCTTTTTGTTAATATTGGATCAGGGATAAAGTTAAGTAATTTGTTACAAAATGAACTTCCTCGTTCTTCCAAAAGAAATTAAAATAATCATAATGGCTACCATGTAAACTGTGCCCAATATAAGCACTTAGGTTTTCCGTTGTTCCTCAGTCCTTTATGTAAGTATCTCTGTTTACAAGGGTGGCAGTTAAGGTTTTGTTTAGTTTTCATAGCTAAGAAGTTGCAGAACCAGGATATAAACTCTGCTTTATCTGACTCCAAAGCTCATGTCTTTTTTATCATGCTTTGTTGCTTCAATAAACAGACCAACTAGATACAGACAACTGTTTGGTAAATTGTTTTTTAAAGATTATTTTATTGTTATTTTTTTTTGTTTTTTGTTTTTGACAGAGACAGACAGAGACAGGGAGAAGGGAGAGGGCCCAGACCAGTCTCCATAGTTGTACATCATCAGTTTTCAACCTGGTTTCATTCCACACAGGTGGGCGGGGGCTGTGCAGGACAGGTGCTGGGCTGGAGGCCTCCCCCATGGGAGGCACGCCCCCTGGAGCCAGGGGCCGAACCAGGGGCAAGAACCCAACTGGGGGTCTCCCGCATGGGAATCATACCCCAGTTCAGCATATAGATCTGCTGGGGCTGGGATTTGATCCTTAGTCCCCTGGGCTGCAAAGCAAGCACTTAACCTGCTGAGCCATCCCTGCTTCCCCGGTAAATTTTTTTTAAGTTTGGTTTTTCTGATTATAAAAGAAATGCATGCACATTCTTTGTGCCTTTTGATTTCATTTGAAACTTTTAATTACTAATAGCTGCCTTTTATATACAACAGCAACTCCTAAACCTTGTAGAATTGGTTTTACTTTTAATCTTTGTAATAAATTGATTTTTAGGTTAGAAGACAGATAATATTTTAATTGTAGGAGAGCATTATGTTACTAGAATTATAATGCTGTTTCTGAGCCCCAGGAAAGAATATTCCAATTATCTTAATAAACAATGATAACAACAACCAAACACAAAACACTTTGAGAAGTAAAATATTAAGACCTTTGGGATGCTGGGATAGCTCAGCAGGTTGAGCTCTTGCCTTGCAACTATGAGGTCCAGGGATTGAATTCCAGCCCCGGCCCATGCAAACCCATATGCTGAATGGCAGTACAACTCCCGGTTTGGTTCCTGCCCCACACAGCCCGACATCCACCTGTGTGGAATGCAACTGTGTCCCAATTAATGATACGGAGACTGCTCTGGGCCCTCCCCTCCTCTCTCTCTCTCTCTCTCTCTCTCTCTCTCTCTCTCTCTCTCATCACACACTTTCTCTCAAACAATAAATCTTTTTTTAACAATAGAGCCTAAGTGGGGAAGCCGGGATGGCTCAGTGGGTTAGGCCCTCACTTTGCAACCCCGGGGACCGAGGATTGAATCCCAGCCCTGGCCCATGCGGACCCATATGCTGAACTGGGGAGTTCCCCCAGTTCAGTTCTCACCGGGGTGAGACCCCGGCCCAGTTTCTGCCCTGTGCAGCCCCGCTCCCACCTGTGGAATGGAACTATGTGGAAAAATGAATGATGTACAACTATGGAGACTGTTCTGGGCCCTCCCCCTTCTCTCTGTCTCTGACTGTATCTCTCTCTCTCTCTGTCAAAAACAATAAATAAATCTTTAAATAGAGCCTAAGTGGAAAACACTAAGGATTATGTATTGAGAAAATAAATATGTCTCCCATGTGAGAAAATATATGAGGGCTGTCTGGAAGGTATCCAGCCATGTGACCATTCTCATTATAATGACAATGGCTGGATTTTTTTTTCAGATAGCCCTTGTATATCTGTGAGGTCTTACTTGTGAGAGAAGTGTTATAGTAAGTGGATTGTTATGTTTGAAGTGGCAGTTTCTTAAATTTGACTTAAATAATTTTTTTATTAAAAGTTTGTACTCATAAAAATTTTGGAAAGATAATGGAAAATATAAAGAAAAAAACTATACTTATAATTCAGAACCCAAAGGTGACCATTTATTAGTCTTTTGATGTGTTGCTTTCTGATTTTCTCCTGTATACAGATGTTAGCTATTTTTTAAAATGACATGGCTATAATCATATTCTATATACAGTTTTGCTTTTTGCTTTTTCACTAACATTGTAACAGAAATACAGTAGACACTCTGTTAACTGGAACTCACATCCATCTGTGTGAAACTCAAAATTTTTTTGCCAGTTGCTTGAGAGTACCAGTTGCTTGAATTTCAGTTAACGGAGAGTCTATTTACATTTATCCGACATCTACCAATCCCTGTGGGTGCCAGTTAACTGAGAGTTTACTGTATTTTTCTTATAATGTAATTTTTTTATAAACATTTTTAATGGATGCATGATATTTTGTCCAATAATTAAACTATAGTTTACCTAATGATTCTGTTATTATTGGATATTTATATTGTAACCATTTTTTTAGAAGATTTGTATGAGAGAAGATGAGAGACAGGTGGGGAGGGCCCAGAGCAGTCTCCATAGTTGTATATCATTAGTTGTGACATTGTTTCATTCTACACGGGTGGATGTGGGGCCACGCAGGGTGGGAACAAAACTGGGGGCCTCCCGCATGGGAAGTGAGACCCTTTGCTGCTGTGCCATCCTGGCTGTTGCTGGTTGTGCCACAGCTCAGCGTGTGGGTTTGCATGGGCCAGGGCTAGGAATCGAACCCCGAACCTTGTGATTGTGAGGCAGGCGCTCAACCACTGCATTCTCTTGGCACCTCTATTGTAACTATTATTTCTATTCATTCATTCATTCATTCATTCATTCACTTATTTTTAAAGGTGAGAGAGAGACAGACAAGAGATACGGGGGGAAGGGCCTAGAGCAGTCACCATAGTTGTACATCATTAGTTGTCACATGGTTTCATTCCACACAGGTAGATGGCCATGTGGGGCAAGAACTGAACTGGGGGCCGCTACCAGTTGCACCATAGTTCAGCATATGGGTTTGCATGGCAGGGCTGGGATTTGATCCCCGGACCTTGTGGTTGCAAGACAAGTGCTCAACCTGTTGAGCCATCCTAGCATCCCCTGTAACCATTTTTAAATTGTAAAGAATATTGCAGTAAATATTAGTCTAAAGTATTTTATATATTCAGAGTTACTTCCTAAAGATAAATTTTCATGAGTAGAATTATTAGTTAAAAGCAGTTAGAGTTTTTTTAAGGCTCTTGATACTTTTATCAAGTTGTTTTCCAAAGTATTCCAGTTTATATGCCCACCAGCAGTACATGAGAATGCCTAATTTCACTCTATCATTCTAGCATTATATATTAATGTTTAAAAACTAGAGGTTTTTCTCCTGTCATTTGGGAGGAGGAAAATAGTGTTTCTTTTTTTTTTAATTTCCTTTTTAAAAGATTACTAGTGGGGCCTCATATTTATTCTTCATTTGTATTTTTTCTCTTGAGAATGAACTTTTCCTGTTTCTTGCCAGTTTATCATCTGGGGTTGGTGTGTTTATTCATCATTTGTAGAGGCTCATAATAGGATAAAAAAAATCTGGAAATAGCAAACCTGACACAACTGTTTGCAGACTCAAGCAAATAAAGATTGTCTATGATTCATAGCCAGTTATTATTTCTATTGCTTAGTGCAATTTTGTCTGTGATTTTGTCATGTAACATTCCTTGAGATATGATTTGCATACAATAACCTTCATCCTTTTGATAGAAATAATACAAAGTAGGTATGTTCTCTGACCATAATAGAATGAAATTAGAACTCAGAAACAGAAATTTGGGAAACAACAGATATGTGAAAATTAAACAACATGCCCCTATGTAGACAATGGAATGGGTCAAAGAGAAATAAAAAAGGAAATTTGAAAATATTTTGAGATAATGAAAGTAAAGACATACCAAAACATATGGGATGCAGCTAAAGCATCTTTAGAGGAAAATTTATAACTATATAAGTAATTAAAGTGAAGAAGAAAAATCTCAAATCAGCATCCTAAGCTTCCACCTTAAGACACTGAAAACATAAGAGCACACTAAGTCTAAAGCATGCAGAAGGAAGGAAATAGATGATTAGAGCAAAATTTAATGAAATAGAGAATATGAAAACAATATAGAAAAATCGGTGAAACTGATAGCTTGTTTTTTGAAAAGATCAACAAAATTACCCAATCATTAGTTACATTGACCAGGCAAAAAAGAGATAAGACTGAAATTGCTGCAATCAGAAATGAAGGAGAGAGGCCTTTTGAGCCACCTCTTCTTGCTCGAGGCCCGGTTCCATCTTTAGAAAGTGTACTTTCTCTACTTTTCCTTTCAATAAACTTTTCTTTTACCACTGTACTTCAGTGTCTCACTCAATTCTTTGGGACACCAAAAACCTGGACATAGCACCGAGGAGGATCCCATTCTCTGGTAACGAGAACCTAGAGGATATCAATTCAGTTAAAATGCTTTTTTTGAAAATGTGACTTTGGGGGGTGCTGGGATAGCTCAGCAGTTTGAATGCTTGCCTTGCAACAGTGAGGTCCGAGGATCAAATGCCTGCCCTGGCCTATGCAACCCCACATGCTGAACTGCAGGCAAGCAAAAGAAATAAAGGCATCCATATGGCAAATGAAGAAGTAAAACTATCCTTGTCTATTTGTATGACATGGTCTTATACATTACAAATCCTAAGGAATTCACTAAAGAACTATTAGAAGTAATAAATACGTTCAGCGAGGTTGCGGGATACATTGTCAATATACAAAAAAATCAATTGTGTGGTTTTTTTTTAAGATTTATAGTTTTTGACAGAGACAGAGAGAGACAGGGGCATAGAGAGACAGAGAGAAGGGGGAGGGCCTGGAACAGGTTTCATTCCACACAGGTGGGCGGGGGTCGTGCAGGATGGGAACTGGGCCGGGGGCCTCCTGCATGGGAGGCATGCCCCCTCGAGCCAGGGGCCCAACTGGGGGATGAGAACCGAACTGGGGACCTCCCGCATGGGAAGCACACCCCAGTTCAGCATATGAGTCCACATGGGCCGGGATTTGATCTTTGGTCCCCAGGGCTGCAAAGCAAGTGTTTAGCCCACTGAGCCATCCCAGCTTCCCTAGACTTAAGTTTTTAGTGTGTGATAAGAGTTCATTGAAGCAGGGCTGCTGGGATAGCTCAATAGGTTGAGCGCTTTTCTTGCAGCTGTGAGGTCTGGGGGTCAAATCCTGGCCCTAGCCTGTGCAAACCCACATGCTACACTGTGGAGCAACTGGTAACCACCAGGATGGTGCAGTGGTGAAGGTTCTTGCCTCCCATGAGGGAGGCCCCCCCCCTGTTCAGTTCCGCCCCATGTGGCCCTATACCCACCTGTGTGGAATGAAACAGTGTCACAACTAATGATGTACAACTATGGAGACTGCTCTGGGCCCTCCCCCTTTTCTCTGTTTCTCTCACCTCTCAAACAATAAAATAAATTAAAAAAAAAAAAGTTAATTGAAGCACAGGAAATGGAAGGAATGGTGTGGGGAGCAATCAGGGCTAAGGGAACAGCATATGCAAAGATCCTCTGGTAGAAATGAGCACACTGTGCTAGAAGAATCTAAAGATGGCAGTAAAGCTAGAGTTGTAGCTCTCAAAGTGTGGTCTGAGGACCCGTAGGGTTTTCAGGTACTCTTTGATGGTAGGACTGTATAGTGCCCCCCGCCCTTTTTTTTTTTGACAGAGACAGAGAGAAGAGGGAGGGCCCAGAGCATTCTCCTTAGTTGTCCATCATCAGTTTTTGACATAGTTTCATTCCACACAGGTGGGGGGCCACGCAGGGCAGGCACCAAGCCAGGGGCCTCCTTCATGGAAGGCTTGCCCCAGTGAGAACTGAACAGGGGGCCACACCTCAGTTTAGCATATGGGTCCACATGGCCCTGGCTGGGATTTGATTTTCGGACCCTGACCCTGGGGCTACAAAGTGAGCACTTAACCTGCTGAGCCATCCCCGCTTCCCCAAGTGCTCCCCTCCCCCCTTTTTTTTTAAAGATTTATTTTATTGTTTTTGACAGAGACAGAGAGAGACAGACACAGAGACAGAGAGAAGGGGGAGGGCCCAGAGCAGTCTCCATATTTGTATGTCATCAGCTTTTGACATGGTTTTGTTCCACACAGGTGACGGGCCACACAGGGCAGGGCCACACAGGGCAGGAACTGGGCTGTGGGACCTCCCGAGTGGGAACCACACCTCAGTTCAGCATGTGGGTCCATACTGGCCACATTGGGAATTGATCCCTGATCCCCAGGGCTGCAAATCGAGTGCTTAACCCGCTGAGCCATCCCAGCTTCCCCTCCCTTTTTAACTACACATCTCAGTATAGATTTTCTTTATGTACTTGAGATAAAACAATATTATTTTGTTAAGGATTGACTGCAGAAGCACATATAAGTAATTATTGTAAAGAAATTAATACCGGTAAATATTTTAAAAATTTCTTTGTTAATTTCTAATATAATTAATATTAATAGGCCAAACAAATATAAACAAAAGCCTTTGGGGGCCCTAATAATTTTTCTTTAATTGTTTGAGAGAAGGTGTAAGAGAGAGAGAAGTGAGGAGGGCCCAGAGCAGTGTCCAAGTTGTACATCATTAGTTGTGACATGGCTTTATTCCACACAGGTAGATGTAGGGACATGTGGGGCAGAAACCCAACCAGGGCCTTTTCCTGCGTGGTAGGCGAGAACCCTTGCTGCTGATCCATCCTGGTGGTCAACAGCTGCGCCACCAGGGACTTCATCAAATGGGACTTCTGGACCTCGTGACAGTGAGGCAAGGCCTCGACCACTGTGCTATCTCAGTATGTCCACTAATTTTTAAGAATGAAAAGGGACTCTGAGACTAAAAACCATTTAAGAACCATTAGGCTTGATGCGGGGTCTTGTAGATCTTGTTGAGAAGATTGAAGTGTTTTGGGTAGATTATTTTTACATTGTAGAGAACTGATCAGAGAAGAGGCCAATATAATTGTGGAAACACCAGTTAGGCTGTTATTGTAGTAGCCTAAGTGAGAAATTATAGTAGTTTGGATTAAATTGATGGGAAGATGTGGATAGATTTGAGAAATAATTAGGAAATAAGATTGACAGGATTTAGTGATTTATTGAGCATGGGGTGAGGGTGAAGGAATTGTTGAGGATGATTCCTAGGTTTCTAACTTATGTGCCAGATTAGAGAGTGGTGCCTTTCACTGAGAAAAAGCATTCTGGGGAAACTCTGAGTCGAGTGTGGGGTGAATCCAAATACCCCAGCAATTTCAAACAACAACAAATTACAAAAACAGTATAAAGAGTTTTCATATACCTTTCTCCCTGGTTCACCACCAATAGTTAACAGTTTCCTATATTTGCTTTATCTCTTTATATATAATAATATGTATTTTTTTTTTTTTTTTT
>PVKE010016556.1:0-15774 GCA_004027555.1 Craseonycteris thonglongyai | reverse complement strand
GAGAGACAGAAGGAGTAAGGGCCCAGAGCAGTCTCCATAGTTGTACATCATTAGTTTTTTGACAGAGTTTCATTCCACAGATGGATGTGGGGCAGAACCGAAGTGGGGGCCTCCCTCATGGGAGGTGAGAACCTTCGCCACCATTCTGGCAGTTTCCAGTTGTACCGCAGTTCAGCATGTTGGTTTGCTTGGGCCAGGGCTGGGATATGATCCCTGGACCTCGGTTGCTAAGGAAGCACTCAACCTGTTGAGCTATCCCAGCATCCCCTATACATATTATTTTTTCTTGAACCAGTTAAGAATAAATTGAAGACATCATGCTCCCTTTCCACTAAACTAAATATTAATACTTACATGGATATTTCTTAAAAAGAAAGATAACATTTTTAGGACCATACTGCAGTTCTCAGAATTAGAAAATTTAATTCTGATAAAATACTAATACTAATCTGTATACTTTACTCAAATTTCACTTCTTGTCCCAATATTATCCTTTATGAAATTTTTTTTTTGCTGGTCTGGGATCACATACTAGGTCTGACAATTAAGTTTGTGAACCTGCCACCACGTGCTTATGTTTACAGCACTGTACAGACAAGTCGGTAACGTTTCATGACCTTGGTGTATCAGTGTCTCACAGCTGTGTTCTTTCTGGTCAATGTGTGACGTGTCTTCTTAAATGGTATTTATTATTGTTGTTGCATGTTTTTGTGTGCTGTTTTGAGAATGCCGGAGCTTGAAGTAGCGCAACAAATGAGCAAACACTAAATTTCTTGTGAAATTTGGCAAGAGTGGAAGTGAAATCAGGGTCATGTTAGTCCAAGTTGATGGGGATAATGCCTTGAAGAAAGTGGCAGTGTACAAATGCATTAAACCTTTTTTGAGGGGAGAGAGCATGTCACTGATGAAGAGGGGTCAGGGTGGCCAGTACTGAGCAAAACTGATGTAAACATTGCAGAAATTTGTTGAATTGTGTGTCAGAATCGTCGGCTGTGAGAAGCACAGCTGACCAAGTAAATATTGATAGAAAAACAGGTAGGAAAATCTTCACTGAAAACCTTGGCATGAGAAATGTGTGTGCACAAATGGTCCCGCAAGAGCTCACTGATGAACAAAAGCATGGGAGAGTCAAAGTTTGCCAAGATCTTTTGGAGAGGCAAGATGATGTTTTGGGCCATGTTATCACTGGTCACGAGACATGGATGTACCAATGTGACCCTGAAACAAAGCATCCAAGTGCACAATGGAAGTCAGCTGGTTCTCCATGACCAAAAAAGTTGTCAGTCCTAATCAAGAGCCAAAATGATGTTGCTAACCGTTTTTTTAATATCAGAGGGATTGTTCATTATGAATTTGTACCAACTGGACAGTCAACAAAATTGACTATTTGGAAGTGCTGAAAAGGCTGTGTGAAAAAGTTAGATGAAAACCACCTGAACGTTTTGCCAGCAACTCATGCTTCTTGCATCACAACAATGCACCAGCTCACATGGCACTGTCTGTGGGGGAGTTTTTACCCAATAAGCAAATAACTGTTTGGAACATCCTTCCTACTCACCTGATCTGGCCCCCAATAACTTTTTTCTCTACCTGAAGATAAAGGAAATATTGAAAGGAAGACATTTTGGTGACATTTAGGACATCAAGGGATAACATGATGATGTCCATTCCAGGAAAAGAGTTCCAAAATTGCTTTGAAGGGTGGACTAGGTTCACACATGGCATCGATGCACAGCTTCCCAAGGGGAGTACTTTGAAGGTGACCATAGTGATACTCAGCAGTGAGGTATGTAGCCCTTTTTCTGGGATAAGTTTGCGACCTTAATTGTCAGACCTTATATTGCATATTTCTTGTCTTCTTTAATCTGGAAAGGACCCTCAACCTGTTTTTGTCTTTCATGACCTTGACATTATTGCAAGTGTATAGGTCATTTATTTTATGGAATGTCTTTCAGTCTGTTTTTATTTGATATTTCATCTCTTTAGATTTAGGTTATGCATTTTGGCAAGAATCCCTCGTAAATAATATTGTATCTTTCTCATTGCATCATATCGTGGGGCACAGGTGAAGTTTGACTCATTATTGATGTTGTTCACTTAGATACTTGATTAAGGTGATAACATTGTTTCATTATCATTTTGTCATAATGTTGATGAGATGCTGTAGTAGGAACTTAACTCTTGTTTATGTCAACTAGCCTTTGGTAGAATTGGTTTTCTTGTATATTGAACCTATCGAGGACGATTTAAGTGAGGACTTACTGTACTCTTATTTCCCCTTGTGATTAATAAGTAATTTATTGGGGGGAAGCTGGGATGGCTCAGTGGGTTAAGCGCTCACTTTGCAGCGCCGAGAACCTAGGATCGAGTCCCGGCCCCGGCCCATGCGGACCCGTGTGCTGAACTGGGGAGTTCCCCCAATTCAGTTCTCTGTCTCTGTATCACTCTCTCTCACTCTCTCTCTTTCTGTCAAAAACAATAAAATAAATAAATAAATCTTTAAAAAAAAAAAGGTAATTTATTGGGAGATACTTTAGATAATGTAAATATCTTATTTGCCATCAAACTTTTATTCAGTATTTTAACAACTATTAATAAATCTTTTTTTTTTTAAGATCTAATTTGTTGTTTGAGAAGGTGAGAGAGAGAGAGAAAAAGAGAGAAGTGGGGAGGGCCCAGACCAGTCTTCATCATTGTACATCATTAGTTGTGACATAGTTTCATTCTACACAGGTGGATGTGGGGCTGCACATGGCAAGAACTGAACTGGGGGCCTCCCACATGGGAAGCAAGAACCTTTGCCAACCATTGTGGCAGTTACCAGCTGCGCTGCAGTTCAGCATGTGGGTTTGCATGGGCCAGGGCCAGGATTCAATTCCTGGACCTTGTGGTTGCAAGGCAGATGCTCAGTCTTTTGAGTTGTCCGAGCATCCCAAATACCCTGTTTCCCTGAAAATAAGACAGTGTCTTATACCCTTGTTTCCCCGAAAATAAGACAGTGTCTTACCCTGTTTCCCCAAAAATAAGACAGTGTCTTACATATTAACAAATCTTGCTGAGTCAATTATTCTGATATTGCAAAATGATTTTCTAACTCTTTATTATTCCTTATATGTTTATTAATTGGCATTCTCCTGTAAAGAGAGTTTCCCTCCCTTCCTATTATTTTATTCAATATATTAGTCTGTTCTTATGATTATAAATATTTTGAGTCCAAATTGTTTCTTTTGTATATTTTAAATACAAAGTGTGAATTTGTCATATTCTTTGTTTCACAGTAGGAAAAATGTCATGCTTTTGGGTACTCTTAACTTTTCAAAGTTTATCTCATTTTATCCTATTAATAATTTCGAGGTACATTGTACAGCTAAGCTTTGAGAGATGAAGAGATTTTTTTGACAAATTTGGACAGAACTTAATATTCTTTTTTGGTATAGCAACTGTACAACTGAAATGGAAGGTCTTTTGCTTTCTTTCCTATCTAAATGTGAAGATTTTCCAGAAGAACAAATGTTATTTTTGCTTATAAGGCTTCTTTAGAGCCTAGTTTAATTATTCTTTGTCTCTGTCCCCATCTTGCCTTTTTTTTCAGTCTGTTTCTGTTCTGTCCCTTTAATTCAATATCGGCTTAAAAATAATTCATATTGAAACTGAATTATTTAGTAACATATATTTCTTATTTAACTTTAGTCTCAGATTAGTCTCAGATTTTCTTGGTATACTTAATCATTGATTATTTTTCTACAGTAATAGTTTTTATTTTATTATTTATTTCTTTTTAAAGATTTATTTTTATGTATTGTTTTTGACAGAGAGAGACAGAGAGAAGGGGAAGGGCCCAGAGCAGTCTCCATAGTTGTACATCATCAGTTTTCAACAAGGTTTCATCCACACTGGTAGGCGGGGGTCACACAGGGCAGGAACTGGGCAGGGCCCTCCAGCATGGGAGGCACGCCCCCTTGAGCCAGGAGCTGAACTGGAGGGCAGGAAGTAAACTAGGGGACTTCTGCATGAGAAGCACACCCCAGCTCAAAATTTGGGTTCACACAGGCAGGGGCCAAGATTTGATCCTCAGACCCTGGGGCTGCAAAGCATGCACTTAACCTGCCGAGCCATCCTGGCTTCCCTATTTATTTATTTATTTTAAATATATATTATATTTATTTATTATTGACAGAGAGAGAGATAGAGAGAGAGATACAGAGAGAGAACTGAACTGGGGGAGCTCCCAGTTCAGCACATGGTTCTGCATGGGCCAGGGCTGGGACTCGATCCCTGGTCCCTGGCACTGCAAAGTGAGCGCCCAACCCACTGAGCCATCCCGGTTTCCCCTATTTTATTTATTTATTTATTTTTTAAGATTTATTTTATTGTTTTTGACAGAGACAGAGGGAAGGTGGAGGGTCCAGAACAATCTCCATAGCTGCACGTCATTGGTTTTCTACATAGTTTCATTCTACATATGGGCGTGGGGCTGCGGAGGGCAGGAACCAGGCCAGGAACCTCTCGCATGGAGCTTGCCCTGGTGAGAACCGAACTGGGGACATACCCTAGCTCAGCATATGTGTCTACTTGGGCGGGGGCCGGAATTCGATCCTCAGACCCCAGGGCTGCAAGATGAGCACTCAACCCACTGAGCCATCCCAGCATCCCATGCTTTAGTATTATAAAGTAAATCTCTGACATTGGGGAAGCTGGGATAGCTCAGTGGGTTAAGCTCTCACTTTTCAGTCCTGGGGACTGAGGATCAAATCCCGGCCCTAGCCTGTATAGACCCATATGCTGAACTGGGGAGTGGCCCCAGTTCGGTTCTCACCAGGGTGAGACCCTCCAGCCCAGTTCTTGCCCTGTGCAGCCCTGTGCCCACCTGTGGAATGAAACTATGTGGAAAAAAAAAACAATGATGTGCAACTATGAAGACTGTTCTGGGCCTTCCCCCTTCTCTCTGTCTCTCTATCTCTCTATCAAAAATAATAAAAAAAAAAATCTTAAAAAAAAAAATCTCTGACATCATGTTTGTTTCAGTCATAAATACCGGTACTTATGTATATGAGGGCTATCTGGGACATATTCAGTCATGTGATATGAAAAATAGAGGCATATATGGCTGGATTTTTTTTTCAGCTAGCCCTCATATATATCTGATAATATTTTTAAAATATAGCCTTGATTCAATTAAGTTACTCTGTATTACCTCATACCAATTTATATTAAAAATTTTTAAATTACAGTAAAGACATTTTTATAGTTGGTTTGTTTTGGATTAGCATTCAGAGAAGACCCACATATTGTATTTGGATAGTGTCTTAAATTTTTTTTAATTGGTAACAGCACCCCTGCCCCCCCCTTAATTTTTTATAAGTGCCATAGATTTATTGAAGAAGCAGGGTCATTGGTCTTATGGAATATCCTTCATTCTGGATTTGTTTGAGTGCTTCCTTCTGGTGTCATATAAATTTTGACAGTGGGAACCCACTACAGATTGATTTTTGTGCCCTTTTGAGCTGGACTCCTAGTTCCTGACATCTTCCTTACTTTCTGGCACAAGATGTCCCAGACTCTTCTTACAAACTTCTTTTTTTTAATTTATTTTTTATTGTTGAATGTATTGGGGTGACATTAGTTGGTAAAAATTACATAGGTTCCAGGTGTACAATTCTACATTACATTGTCTTTGTATTGCATTATGTGCTCACCACCCAGAGTCAGCTCTCTTTCTGTCACCATATACCGGTATTTGATGCCCCCTCCCTACTACCCCTTCCCCAGTATTCTCCCACACACTTTTTGACCCAGTCCTGAAACTAGCTTTTTTCCTAAGGAAATTTAGGTTCACTTCTAAGTGAACCCGGTTTTTAAATTTTGAGTTCCATTTACTTTTCTCTACATCAGTGCCTTTCAAGCTGTGTGTCATGATCCATTGTTGAGTAATACAATGAGTTTCAAGAGTCTGATCAGTATTTTTGAAAACCTATGTAATTTTTGCTAACCAATGTCACCCTAATAAATTTAACAATAAAAAAATAAAGTCAGTTAATAGTAAAAAAAAATAGAATTCAAATATCAGAGTACATCAAAAATGTAAGGGTAAATACAGTTTTGTTAAACTTTCTGTACACATTTTTTTTTTTAATTGTTAAATTTATTGGGGTGACATTGGTTGCTAACAATTACATTGTTTCCAGGTGTACAATTCTACATTACATTGTCTATATACATTGCATTATGTGCTCACCACCCAGAATTAGCTCTCTTTCCATCACCATATATTTGATGCCCCCTCCCTACACCCCCACCCAGCTCTCCCACCCCCCCCTTACCCTCAGGTACCCACTAAACTGTTGGCTGTGCCCATGAGTTTTTGTTCCTTTGCTACTTTCAGTTTTAAAGATTTATTTTTATTGTTTTTGACAGAGAGAGAGAGATACAGAGGCAGAGACAGAGAAAAGGGGGAAGGCCCAGAACAGTCTCCATAGTTGCACATCATTGGTTTTTCCACATAGTTTCATTCCACAGGTGGGCGGGGCTGCACAGGGCAGGAACTGGGCCGGGGTCTTACCCCGGTGAGAACTGAACTGGGGACACTCCCCAGTTCAGCATATGGGTCCACACGGGCTGGGACCGGGATTTGATCCTCGGTCCCCGGAGCTGCAAAGTGAGCGCCTAACCCACTGAGCCATCCCGGCTTCCCCTACTCTAAGTTTTAATTTCCACTTATGAATGAGGTCATATGTTTCTTCTTTCAGTCTGGCTTATTTCACTTAATAAGATGTTTTCAAGGTCCATCCGTGTTGTCACAAATTGCTGTATTTCATCTTATTGCTGAGTAGTATTCTACTGTGTAAATGTACCACAACCTCTTTATCCAGTCATCTATCAAAGGACACTTTGGTTGTTTCCACAACTTGGCCACCGTGAACAGTGCTGCAGTGAACACTGGGGTACATAAATCTTTGCAGATTAAGGTTTTCAAGTTTTGGGGTAAATACCAGGAGAGGGGTTGCTGGGTCATATAGCAATTCCATGCTAATTTTTTGAGGAACCTCCATACTGCCTTCCACAGTGGTTGTACTAATTTACATTCCCACCAGCAGTGTATGAGAATTCCTTTTTCTCAGCCTCTCTAGCACTTGTTATTCCTTGTCTTGTTGATTATAGCCATTCTAACAGGTGTGAGGTGGTATCTCATTGTGGTTTTTTTTTTTGTTTGTTTGTTTTTTTTTGTTTGTTTTTATCTTTTCACATTTATAGAGAGAAATTATCTTTTTGTCTTCAGTGCATAGTTATTTCTATTTTACTTTTTGACAGATAGAGAGAGAGACAGAGACAGAGACAGTTAGAGAACCAAACTGTGAGAACTCCCCAGTTCAGCATGTGGGTCCTGCCTGGGCCGGAGCCGGGATTCGATCCTCGGTCCTCATGGCCTCAAAGCGAGCGCTCAACCCGCTGAGCCGTCCCGGCTTTCCCCTCATTGTGGTTTTAATTTGCATCTCCTTAATTGCTAGTGATGTTGAGCATTTTTTCATGTGTCTGTTGGCCATTTGTATGTCTTCATGGGAGAAGTGTCTGTTTGGGTCTTCTGTCCATTTTTTAAATTTGATTGTTTTTTTTTTGTTGTTGTTGTTGAGTTGTATGAGTTCTTTATATATTTTATAGCCCCTTATCAGAGGCATTGTTTGCAAATATTTTCTCCCATTTGGTTGGTTTCCTTTTTACTTTGTTGATGGTGTCCTTTGCTGTGTAGAAGCTTTTTAGTTTGATATAGTCCCATTCATTTATTTTTGCTTTTACTTCCCTTGCCTTTGGGGTCAAGTTCATAAAGTGCTCTCTGAGACCAAGGTCTATGTTTAGTACTGATGCTTTCTTCTATGCACTTTATTGTTTTGGGTCTTATGTGGAGGTCTTCAATCCACTTTGAGTTAATTTTGGTATATGGTGACAGTTCACAGTCCAGATTCATTCTTTTGCATGTGGTTTTCCAATTTTCCTAACACCATTTACTAAAGAGGCTTGCTTTTCTCCATTGTATATATTTTTCTCCTTTGTCAAGAATTATCTGTCCATATATTTATGGGTTTAGTTCTGGTTTTTCAGTTCTGTTCCAGTGGTCTGTATGTCTGTTTTTCTGCCAATACCAAGCTGTTTTGGTTATTGGTACTTTGTAGTATAGACTGAAGTCAGGGAATGTGGTGGCTCCAACCTTATTCTTTTTTTCAGAGTATTGCTTTGGCAGTTCGGGGTCTTTTGTGGTTCCATATAAATCTGATAATTTTTTTATCTATTTCTTGAAAGAATGTCTGTGGGATTTTGATTGGAATTGCATTTAATCTGTACACGTATTTATATGTGAGTACTATGTTGCAATATAATGGGTATTTCTTACTGTAGGCCTCAGTCTGAAAAATTTAAAAGGCAGAATTTCATACCTTATTATGACCTACTGTGCAACCTTGTTTCATTAAAGAATTTTCAGTTCCTGTTACTACATTATGTAAATAGCTTATTTCAGTAGCTTTTTAGTAGGTATGAGAGAGAGATAACTGATAATTTGTCTAAAATGTTGGTGAGAAAAGCTAAAAGGAAGAATACTGAAAATACTAAGTGTTCACAAGCATGTGGCACAGTGGAACACTTATGCATTACTGGTGGAAGTGTAAATTAGTTAAATTGTACAACTGCTTTGAAAAACTATTTGGCAATGTCTTATTAAACTGAACATATATGTCTTATTAAACTGAACATATATGTGGCCTGTAACCCAGCAATTTCATCCCTAAGTATACATCCAACACAAATGTGAACATGTACACTAAAAGCCACATTGAAAAATAATCATAGCAGGGGATGCCGGGATAGTTTACCAAGTTGAGCACTTGACTTGCAACCACAAGGTCTGGGGAACAAATCCTGGCTGCAATCTGTGCACATCTATATGCTGAACTGGGGGAAACGGGGATGGTTCAGCAGGTTAAGCGCTTGCTTTGCAACCCCGGAACCCGAGGATCGAATCTTGGCTCCGGCTCAGGTGGACCCATATGCTGAACTGGTTTGTGCCCCCAGTTCCGTTCTTGCCAGGGCCTATGCGGGAGGCTCCTGGCCTGGTTCCTGCCCTGCACAGCCCTGCGCCCACCTGTAGAGTGTAACTATATGGAAAACTAATGCTGTCAACTATGGAGACTGCTCTGGGTCCTCCCCCTTCTCTCTGTCTCTGTCTGTCTCTCCCACTGTCAAAAAAAAACCAATAAAAAACAAACAAACAAAAATCTCCATATGCTGAACTGCGGCACAACTGGTAACCACCAGGGATGGTGGTGAAGGTTCTTGCCTCCCATGCGGGAGGCCCCTGGTTTGGTTACTGCCCCATATGGCCCCATATCCGCCTGTGTGGAATGAAACTATGTCATAGTTAATGGTGTACAACTATGGAGACTTCTCTAGGCCTTCCCCCTTTTCTCTCTCTCACCTTCTCTGAAACAATGAAATAAATATTTTTTAAAAAGAATAATCAGCATTATTCAGAGTAGCCAAGACCCAAAAATAACCCAAAAATCTATCAACAATAGAAAGGATAAATGAATTGTAGTATATTCACGAATGAACCATACAGTAATGAGAATGAGTGAACCATAGCTATATGCCATACTATAATCTCTAATTCCACAAAGTTAATATTAAACAAAAGAAGCCAGGCACTCTTTAATTGTATAAAAGTACAAAAGTAGAGAAAATAAATCTATGTGTTAGAAGTTAAGATACTGGCTATTTTTGAGGATGATGGAGTAGTTACTGGGAGGGGAGCATGAGCGGTGTGGGTTCTGGGGTATTGGTCATGTTCTGTCTGTTTCTTCATCTGGATGCTTCTTATATGTGTGTATTTTGTGAAAGTTAATTGAGCAGTACATTAGACATGTTTACATATTATTGGATGGATATTAAAAAATGTTTACATTATTTTTGTTTTGTGTTTAGATTTGATAGCAAATAAAATGCAATTTAGAGGCCATTTTTGAAGTATCTACCCCTACCTTTACAAGGGAAAATGCTAGCTGTTGGTACAATACAACAAATGGGAGTCTTATTTTTTATTTTGTCAGGACTCATGATTGGTTTTGGAAGATACATATTTAAGCAACATGATGCTAGACAGACTGTGGTGAGAATGTAGTGCTCAAAATCATTCCTAAAGCTAAAAGTATGCTTTTGTTTCTATGTTTTGTTTGTTTGTTTCTTTATTTTTAAGACCTCTTTATCATGCCCTTTTGTTTTTTCTTTTCTTTTTATAGCACCTGGCAGATACCTCCCACGGTGTAAGAAATAAGTGCCTGCAATTACTTGGCAATCTTGGTTCTTTAGAGAAAACTGTCACAAAGGATACAGACAGCCTAGCTGTCAGAGATGTGCAGAAGATTATAGGGGATTACTTCAGTGACCAGGACCCACGTGTCAGAACAGCGGCTATAAAAGCCATGGTAAACATGATCATGGAAACTAAATGGGGAGAGTTCATAGCTAATGCTGCCTTAAATACATTTTTAATCTCTCCAAGGTGTACCTTATGCACACTTTTCAGGAAGGTATTGGTGGCGTCATAGAACTCTAAGGCACATTTTTTTTGTGTCAGAGTGTGCTTTGGGCTTCTCTGGTAGCTTTCATTCATATTGCTGAAACATGAAAGGTACAGCCTGTACCTGTTGTGATACAATACCAAATTACATCCCTCTTCCTGGGTATTACACTACAATAAGTTGTACCTTCCGTGTTTCAGAAGTGTAAGTGAAATTTACCAGGTCAGGAGACTGGTTTTTAGGAAGAGATGGTGATGGCCTTCTTAGCATTGTTTCATATTTTTCTAACATCCCCTTGGGAGAATCCAAGGGTTAGATTTATTGTTTGAATACATCAACTGAAAAGTCTTTGACCAGGTTTTTTATTTATATAGCACTGATTTTGGCTAAAAGGAACCATGTTAATCTGATATAATGGGGGGGGGGGCGGGGGAGAATAAAGGAGAGTGTGGGTAGATATTGGAAATACTGAGTTTTCCCCCCCAAATACTTAAACTGTATCTTTATTATATAGTTGCAGCTCCATGAAAGAGGACTGAAGTTACATCAAACAATTTATAATCAGGTACCTTAAATAATTTTCTGTGAGGGGAGGGGAGGTATCATGAAACTGGGAGGTGGCACATTAGTTGTAAGAATTTAAAAACAGCTTTAGCTAGCTAACAATAGTAACATTAATTGGGGTGAATGTGAGGTTGTATTCAAAACATACATTCTAAAAATAGAATGGGGGATATGTAATTGAATAGCAATAGTACATGTGAAAAGGACTTTTAGGAGGAATCAGGTAGCTCGACCTCGATATAAATACCAGAGTACACAAAGAGAGGTGTAGTGTTCAGAATTAGGAAGGTAATATCTTTTTTTTTTAGATTTATTTTTTATTATTTTTGACAGACAGAGAGAAGGGGGAGGGCCCAGAGCAGTCTCTATAGTTGTATGTCACTAGTTTTCAATATAGTTTCACTCCACAAGTGGGTGCATGTCTGCGCAGGGCAGGAACCAGGTCAGGGGCCTCCTGCATGGGAGGCATGCCCGCCCCCCTTACCCGTTATGAGCTAGGGGCCTCCTACATGGGAAGCAAGCCTGGGGCGGGAGCTGAACCAAGGGCCTCCCACATGAAAAGCTCGCCCTGGTGAGAACTGAACTAGGGGCACCCCCCAGTTTAGCATATGGGTCGGGCCAGGATGTGATCCTCGGACCCCAGTTATACAAATTGAGTGCTCAACCTGCTGACACATCCCGGCATCCCTAGTAAAGTGGTTGTCTTGCTGATCTTTGGTTAGTTGGGTCAAATATAAAGTCAATTTTAGGCACCACACTTGATACACTAGAGTATTTCTAGAGAATGACCAAGACTGTGGGGTCATATGAAAATGCATCACATGATTGTTGTAGTTTTAGTAAAGAAAGGCACAATGAAGTCATGGTATCACCAGAAGCGGACTACCTAACCAAAGGGTCTTACAAAATGGTATTTCTCCTGTAGAATAATTGCAGAAATCTAGAGACAGGTAATCTAAATTTATTCTCAGATATCAGATTTTGTTAGCCTACCAAAGTGATTTCATCTTTCAGAAGATAATTAGCCAAGCCCCTATAACTGATGTGTAAACCAAGTTTATTCTTTTACAAGATGAAGTAGAATGAGTTCAGAATGGTTGTGTTGATGTGACCAGCTCTTCTCTCCCTATTAGAAAACTATGTGGAAAGCCAAATAATTAAAGGAAACTTGGAGAGTAAGGACTCAGAGGAAGAAGAATTAACCAGATAATTTATATGCTTAGTGGTATAAGACTATGTCAGTCAGGTAATGTTAAAAAAACAAAATTCAGCCAAATAAATTTTAAGATCTAATTGGCTTAATTGAATGGTTCATGAATTGGGCAGCATCCCATGTAGTAAATAAAAAGGTACTTCCAGTAGTTGTACAAAATTGAAGCTTTTTATGGGCAGAAAGAGAGTGGGGCAAGGCAATTAAAACTGCATTATTTTTGTCAAGGTTACTTTCCCTTAGGGGAAGGCAAAGGGTCTTATCAGACAGATTACCTCAGTAATGCTGACCAGGAAATTCCAGACTGATTGGTTTAAATTCCACTTTGTAGAGAGGCTGAAAATGCAGTTAGGTTCAGTATTAAGTCTTGGTCAGTCAGGTTAGCTATTAAGTCTTGGTGGGGCTTATCACAAGTAACTCCACTTTGGGCCTGTTGTTTCTTTTTAACATTAGGCAGACAATGATTAGGGCTTTGAGGTAATGGGGATGGAATGATAGTGGAGTATTTGAGATACAAGGTAGAATTAGGTACTATAATGAGTTGTTTTGGTTATATTAAGTTTGAAGGATTGATGGGACAACAGCCATGAGGAGAATTCCAGGAGAGTCAGAGGTGGAGGTAGATATTTTGAGCCAACAATAGGGGGCATTGGGATACTTGGGGGGAAGTAAGATTGAAAGAGACCAAGGATGGAGCTATGTCAGAAAACAGAGCAGCTTACAGAAGTGAAGAATTCTTTGTTGGGGCAAGGCGCAAGATACTAAAAACACTCACAAGAATTATGATTGGCATCTTTATTCAGCCACCCTACCTTTGTTGTGAAAATAGTTTGAACATCACCTGAGGGGATACAAAACTAACAGACTTTTGGAATCCTTGTTTGCAGGCCTGTAAATTGCTCTCTGATGACTATGAACAAGTGCGCAGTGCTGCGGTCCAGCTTATCTGGGTTGTCAGTCAGCTCTATCCAGAAAGGTCAGTGTGGGTGTAAGCCAGCTTTTGTTCATCGCTAAGCCTTTTTTCTCTCCTCCCACAATGCAAAAAGCCCACCTCCAGAAAAGCAATGTTGGTTAGATTTTTGGAAGGCAGTGGGAAATAGGGGAAAGCACAGACCCTGAGACTCGGGATGACTAGTCCTTGCTCTTCAGCTCTGCCATCCATGAACTTTCTGTGTACCTTGGGAAAGATACTGTACCTCTCTGGGCCCCAGTCTCTTCTATAAATGAATAAATGGAGAGATAGGACTGTCTTTCTCAAGTGGTTTACAGTGTCCCTGCCCCCAGTTTTAAAAAAATCTTTAAAATTGTTTAAGACCCATTTTAGTAAATACAAATGCCAGATAAAAATACCAGGTGATTTGAGAATAATGCTTCCTTATAATGTCTTTTCTTGGCTAAAAATATTTTTACACTAATCAAATCATTCTCACAGTGTTTCTTTGAGAGATAAATACTATTGTATTTTGTATAAAGGCTCTTTCTGTAGGAAAAAGAACTGTTTTTTCTTCATTAAACTGGCCTGCTAAAATCAGAAAACCTGAATGAGTTAATAAACCTATAGACATCTTACTCCCCTGAAAAGAAGACTAATTGAAATTTGTCTCTTTTTTTTAGGACCAGACTTGCAAGTATGTTTTATATTGATTTATTTTGAGATTTATTATATTGACAGCAATGCAAATATAGGAGAGAATAAGCATAAAGATATAAAATACTCTGTGGTAGCTCACTTTTGGTATCTTCATGAATCTTTGAACCTTTGGTGGGTTAAATATTTTTATTCAAGACACTGAAAATTCGCAGTGCAACTTATAAGAGTTGGTTTATATTCCTAGAGTGACTTGTTTATTACAAAATATATTTCATCATTCTAGGATTTTTTTTTTTTTTTTAAGATTTGTTTTATTTTTTGACAGAATCAGAGAGAGAGACAGACAGAGAGAAGGGGGAGGGCCCAGAGCAGTCTCCATAGTTGTACATCATCAGTTTTCAACATGGTTTTGCTCCACATGGGTAGTGTAGTGCTGTGCAGGGCAGGAACTGGGCTGGGAGCCTCTGCATAGACCCTGGCAAGAACTGAACTGGGGGCACACCCCAGTTCAGCACATGGGTCTGCCTGGGCAGAAGCGGGGATTTGATCCTCGGTCTCTGGGGCTGTCAAGCGAGCACTTAACCCACTAAGCCATCCCAGCTTCCCACATTCTAGGATTTTAATTACTCAATTATCATTTTTTACTTGTGTCAGTTTTCATTGGTCCTTCTTAGTTTCTTGAACCTGCAGTTTTAGGCTTGTGTTTTTTCATTTGTGTTTTTTTTTTTTTCTTTTAATTTAGCATTGTCCCAATCCCTTCTTCTAATGAAGAAATTCGCTTAGTTGATGATGCATTTGGAAAAATTTGTCACATGGTCAGTGATGGCTCCTGGGTGGTTCGAGTTCAAGCTGCAAAGCTATTGGTAAGTTATGCTTTCTTTAATGAGCATGTTGCCTGTTACATTTGTGCAAACATTTTGAGAAACTACAAATAGGGACAGTTGTAACCCACTTTTAGAAATCCTAGTATTTCTTAAAATAGGAAGAAATGGCTAACTAGGGAAGTAGTCTTTTGGACCTAGAAATAATTTGAAAGATAATCCTATTTAAACTTGCTAGCATATGAGGCAGCCAAGCTTAGAGAAAAGGGGAAATAATAATTAAAATAGTTGCTAGCATTTACTAAGCACCTGTTATGACCTAGATACTTTGCTTTAAGACCACTTCCATGATCTCATTTACTCTTCACAATAACCCAATAAGATGTTATTATTTCCATTTTCTAGGGGAGAAAACTGAGGCTCTGAGCAGTTAAATAAATTATCCAACTCATACAGACAGTTGTAGAATGGGATCCAGATACTAATCTCCTGACTTCTAGCCTGGTATTTCTCATAGTACCTTTATATTTGTAAAAATAAATTTAACTTTCAAAAATGGAGCTGTCTGATAGAAGGAGTGTTGGCCTAATAGCGTTATTTTATAGCTGTGTTCTCTTGGATATTTCACTTGATCTTACTTTCAGTTTTCTTATCAATTAAGTGAGTGATAATATCTTTCATATTTACCTCAGAGGTTTGTCATGGTGCTCAAATGGCATACTGTCTATGAAAATGTTTATAAATTGTAACATATTCTACTATGTGGGATGGTGGGGCTGGTTATAGTATTATAAATACATTTATAAGTATCTATAAAAGTTTGTGGGGGAAAGCCGGGACGGCTCAGCGGGTTGAGCGCTTGCTTTGAGGCCATGAGGACCGAGGATCGAATCCCGGCTCCGGCCCAGGCAGGACCCACGTGCTGAACTGGGGAGTTCCCACAGTTTGGTTCTCTAACTGTCTCTGTCTCTGTCTCTCTCTCTATCTGTCAAAAAGTAAAATAGAAATAACTATGCACTGAAG